>JAADVF010000227.1:0-38453 GCA_023334555.1 Elongisporangium undulatum
CACGCCGGTCTGCCCACCTACGCCAAGGGCAACCGCTCGGTCGATGGCGAGGACATCGTGGTGTGGCACACGTTCGGCCTCACGCACTTCCCGCGCACGGAGGACTGGCCCATGATGCCTGTGGACTACGCCGGCTTCACGCTCAAGCCCGAGGGCTTCTTCGACCGCAACCCGACGCTCGACGTGCCTGAAGACCCGAACGGCAAGCAGCACTCCAAGCTCGCAGTCGAGAAGACCTCGTGCTGCAAACCGTAGGAATGCACCATACACGATATGGATACTGTAGAATTTGCTGCATGTGCGTTGTAAACAGAATATATTCTGCTTGTTTAGTTCAGTAACCTATCGACATGAATACTCAGTCAACAAGGGAAACGGGAACACTCAACCTTCTATGGAGAGTGCATATAAAGACCTGGGAATTGCCTGTGCGTGTTTGCTGCTTCTTATGCAAACCAAGTAGGTATAATAATAATACCATGTTTAAAGGAGACTGCAGCCACATCTAAAAAGAGGGCTAATTTCACTGCATCAACACGTCCTGCGTGCTGTTGGCCTCTGGGGAGGGTTTAATGGTCTTCGGGGCGATGGCCACGGATGTGCTGTGCGGTGTCAATGCTGCGGAGGACGAAGATGCAGTCGATAGCGCGGAGAAGCCGGAGCCAATCGTGAAGCACGAGCCGTTTGAAGCGCACGGGACTTGTAGCGCGTGACCTGTGGAGTTGGCCAGACTCAAGTGCGCGAGCTGCTGTGTGGTCGGCGTCATGGATCCAGACACCTGCGACATAGCCACAGCACTAGCCGCCGCCACGGAGCCCAAGTGCGAGTACTGAAGACACGTCGCGAGCTTGCTGACTTCATGCTGTAAGCGGTCGCGATCGCGGCGCATTTCATCGCGGTCTCGCTTCAGAGCCTGCATTCAATGGTGGGCAGCATCACAGTTAGCGAACGGAAGGGTAAAGCTGCTATGGACAGTCACGCACTTTGATGGCCGAGACAGCTTCCTGGAGGATCGCGCTCTTGCGCACGCGATTGGAGAGACCGAGCAGGTCAATGAGCTCATCAAACTGTCGGCACAACGTGTGAGCTCCAGACTGGGCGTTTCAATGGACATAGTCCAATGAGAGAAGCGGGTTACCTTGACGTTGACTTCTTGGCGACGCATCTTCTCGCGAGACTTCTTCCTGTAGCCTCTGTCGTCTTCTGGCGGGCCGCCGATTGTCGCGCAGCCCTCAAAGTTGCACGATTCCAGCATCTCGAACGGACTGCTCACAACCATTGGAAAGCCGTAAGCTCTCATTCAACAGGTCCAATTAGAGCGCGGGCAGACTCACCGCTTGGCGCTCGTCGTCGTTGTGGCTTCCTGCTGCTGCTTGGTCTTGTCCTCACCAAGCTCCAAGATATTCTGGCACACGGAAGGCGTCGCTTTCGGTGCAGTTGTGGGTAGAGGGCGCTTAGGCTCTAGGCTGAATGGCGCCGTGGCGTCACTACTGCTGCCCACGACCGAGGACGACTCGTCGCCGCGAGCGAACGCCTTCAAGGAGGCTTGGCTCAGGAGCGCCGGTGAGAGCGTGAAGTCGGACGGCGGCGAGCCGAACGCGAAGCCGTTCAGGTTCAGAGCCCCGCCTCCAAACGCTCCGCTCATGGACGGCTTGAGCAGATCCTCGAAGCTAGCCATGGGCGGGGACGTCAAATGCGCCGCCGCCATGGTCCCAGAAGCCGTCTTGACTTGGGACCGCGCTGCAGTGCTGGTGCTGGCCTGCGCAGTGCTGGGCTCCTCGTGCTTGAGCTCCCCGTCGTCGTCGCCGTAGCCGAGCGAAAAGCCCTTCCAGCTGTCGCCCAGGTCCGTCTGCAGGAAGTACTCGCCCAGGTCCTCGATCTGGAGCCCGGACATGTCGTCGTCAAAGTCCATTGTCGTCTGATGCTGACTCACTATCTCCCCTCCTCCACCACCGACGACTTTCGACTCGACTAGCCGATTTTGATTTGTGTTATGTTGCCGACTAGCAACAGAAAGGCGGGAGATGGTGCAGTTGAGTTGCAGCTACAGCCTGAAAAGTTACTGAATACTGTGTTGGCGTGTCAAGTGCGTTTGGCCGACTAGTCCAATGAGGAGCCAGCAGTTTCCTCTGGATTTCTGATTTCCAGTTCCCAGCTTATCTATTCCCTCATTCGCGAAGCTTCTAATTTTGGTTACTCAGCGTGTTTGCTTTGGTCTGGCGTTCACGTTGATCCAGCCGGTATGATGGCCATGGAACAACGATTCA
Organism: Elongisporangium undulatum; assembly: GCA_023334555.1. NCBI lineage: Eukaryota > Oomycota > Peronosporomycetes > Pythiales > Pythiaceae > Elongisporangium > Elongisporangium undulatum. Next base: position 2,268 of record JAADVF010000227.1, read on the forward strand.
AGCCATGACGGACGCTATATTGCATTCGGCACGCGACGTCGCTGATGCGTGTTGCTTTGATTGGAAGACGTCGAGCTCGCGTTGGTTGGCCAGTTGACGTCACCAAATGCTGGCGAAAAAGGCGGCGAAAAGGGGCCTCGGCGAACCTCGGCAGCAGCTTTTGGTTTGCCGTTGTGCTCGATTGCGACTTGGTCGAAATACGCCTCCACGATGAACGCGACCACAAGGCTCAAGACCATGACGACTCCGATGATGTAAAAGCTTGCAAAGTACAATCGAGACCACTTGCTCGTGACGGCGACTGCGCCTTCCATCGTCACATACCACTAGAGACAGGTTAATAGAAGACACGTTCCATGTCAGCATCGGCATATACGTCTCCATACGATACAATTTAAGCACGGTACTCACATTATTCACGATAAGCAGCTCGAACAAGGTGACCAGTGAAGATGCAAAGTCGTTAAAGTTGTTGGAATAGTAATTGGACTTGCCAAAGTCAATCTTTGCCAATGCAGCGTCTCCCTTGATGATCTTGCCACCGAATATATGCATCCCCACCACAGCATACTCGACTACAATGATACCTAGCATTCCTATCACACGAATATCACATGTCAATCAACCAAAGCACGTGTCACTCTTTTGAATCAAATAGACTCACCATATAAAGCACTGAATGAAGGGAGAAGGCGAACCACGATCGCAAACATTGAATTGATCGCTCGTAGAGCAACAAGCAGTCGCAAACACCGGAGAAAGCGCAGCAGCAGCAGCACTCGAGCCCACTCCCAGCTCACATTGTTGCCGTAGTGTGCATGGATACTCACTTCAGCGATCGAGATCACGATTGTCACTACGCAGTCGTACACATTCTTGGCCTGGTAGAAATAGGGACCAATGCCGTAAGAGTACATTTTGAGCAGCATCTCCGCTAGATATACACAGGAGAACAGAGGCATGTACAGTTCCCAGGCCATGTACGAATGAGAATTTGGATTCCCATTGTCGTCGATTCTTGCCTGGATCTCGATCGAAATGATGACCAGGTTCCCGAAGATCAGGATATCAGCCATCCTATCAAATTTCCCATTCAGAACAGCTCGTCGAAGCAAGTCCACAATTGCGAATCGGCTAGTATCGGCTTGGGTGGTGGCTCGAGCTCGATGACGGATCGGATTCTTCTTTCTGGAATCAAACAGCTGGATCATGCGCACAAAGTCCGCAAAGGAAATAGCGGCCTCGCTGTCGGCTTCTGCAGTATCTACTGCGTTACCTCTCAAGTTTGTGCTTCTCCGATTGGATTCGTGGAAGATTGAAAGCGTGGGCCGCGTTATCTCAGCAACTAGTCGATCATAAGTGGCTTTTGTGATCACTTTTTCACCACGGTTCTGCTTTTTACCGTTTCCGTAGTCGAACGGAGGAAGCAATTGAAACGCAGTCCGAAGCGCTTGTTGCCGCTTGAACTCGTACTTTGTTGCACGCTGAGCAGCTTCTTGACGATAGTTTTGGTACACCGATGCAAACACGAGATTGATCACAAGAAGCTGGCCAATCACTAAGAAGCTGACGAAGAAAAGGCTCGCAGCGCGCACTTCGGAGTAGATAGGCATCATCACGTCCGGATAGTTGGCAGTCGTCAGCAGGATCAGCAAGCTCATGCACGAATCAGCAAAATTGCTGAAGTATTGACTGCCTTCATTAGTGCCTTCAAACAATACCATCCCACAAACAGCATACACCACAATCAACGCTGTCAACGTGAGTAAACCATCCGCGAAATGCGGAATAGCTCTAGCCAGACTTGTAAAGGCAGCGCGAAGACGCCGACTTGTTGTAAGCAGCAGGACTGGACGAATAATTGGTGATAGCACGGGGGGCGACAAACTATCGCCTTCGGTATTATCCGAATTCACTTTGTTTGGAGGGGCGCATAGGACCACTAGCACTGCCACGAATTCAGCCAGCAAGAGAATTATTTGCATCAAATGCCATTTGTTCACGAAATACAGCCGTTGCCCCATGTAAGTGTACTTCATCATCATCTCTGCGGCTAGAATTGACAAGCACGTCAGCTCAATGAACGATGCGACGTTCTTAGAAAGCATAGGCAGATTCCACGTAAGAATTTCACGCCGGTCGCCGCAAGTAGGTTCCAAGATGCACCACGACGGAGTTTCGAAAAATGTCAACATCATCAATACGGTCATGTTCGCCAGTCGACCATACTGAAGAGCGTGGTAAGTGCGCCTGTACAAAGTCTTTTGAATCCCTTCAATCAAGTACTCTTCTCCCAAAAACCGTCCGTTGACTGCATCCCGCACATATAATGCAGCCAATTCAAAACGCTTTGATTCATGCTGATCTTCATCCTCGCTGTCAGAATAATCCATCAAGGAGATATACGCACCAGAAGCAGATGGTGAAAGCTGAAGCCGATAGCCTACTTTACGTTCTCTTTCCATTCTAGACGCACTTTGAGCTGCAGCAATTTGGTTTGCAAACTCAGAGAGTTCGTCTCGACACCATGTTACATAAGCCACTGCAAGAGCTCCCACGATATAAAGGAATATCCACGATACAACCAAAATGAAAGCACCCAACGAAAGAATACACCCGAGAAATGCCGTCCACTTCGAATACTAGAAACAGCATCAATAAAGTTTGTGAGTAAAACGAGAATACACTGGTTATTAGGATGGAATAAACACACTTACCAATCGAAATGACGGGAAAAAGGACGGCGACGAAACTTCTTGGAGGAGACACGCAAAGTTGATGATCACGAATGTGAGCAGGAATACCGCACTAACAATAGGTATGATGCTATTCACAGATCCACAGAATATTGCACATTCACAAAGTACACAAGTCCATAGCAGAGTTGGCCACGATGGCCGTGATCGGCGCTTGCCCATGATTCCATTGAGCGGAGAGGTTTCAGAAAATTCCAAATCATCATCGTTTGACGATAATACCGTGGTCAGTATACTTGTCGCACCCACGAGATTTGTAAATGCCGACGAAAGGGTCGCACACGCGATTCCCAGAAATACAAGAGGGACTCCGAGAAACGAATCGACGACATTTTCAGCAATGAAGTAATCGTGACGAAGCGCATGATTGTCGACACTGGCCGCCAGCACAAGACCCAAGAGCACGTAGACGAACAATGTGAATCCGAGAGCCTTGTGGACACCAAGAATTAGCTGGATGGGCGATCTTGTGTTCTGATATTGCAAGGAAATCGAATTGGATGTGGTCGGCACACTTTCAGCCAAATGCGCGCCAGCCACTACGCCACAGAACGCAGGGAAGAACGTACCAAACATCTCCACAAGCTGGCCATTGGGGTCTCGCTTCCAATTCTCTTCGAGTCTTTGGGATGAATGACCAGTGGAATCGGATCTCACGAGCAGCAGAATCACAGCGTTGCAAGTCACGGCCACCATGACCATGACCAGCACAAACCGCAGCACACGGCGCGTCATTGTGACTCCACGCGCGTACAAAACAGCAAACAGGCCCAGCAAAGCACTGGCGCATGCAATATGAAGCCAAGAGCCTGACTCGTTCCAAGGCAGCTTCGGTGCATTCACGTCTAGACCAAAGTAGTAGAGCGCGATTTCTGCGAATCCGAGTAGGTAGTACGCTGTCGAGACCCCAAAGGACAGATGCAGCATAATCCCAACAATGTTGCCCAGTCGTTGGCCGAGAGACCGTCGCAGCGAGTGGAACAAGCCTCCCGGATGAGCCGATTCATCTACAACGCACCAGTTCAAGCGTCAGCATTCATGGGTCAATCAAACACTTTACAAGGCGCGATTGCGGATGTCGTACATGTAGACGCCAGGGCGGAGATGGATCCAACCGTGAGGAATGTGATCACAAACGCCAACACAATCACTAGGAGCGTATGAGCAACACCCAGCGTGCCCACGACCACGCCCAGGCGCAGGAAGACGACCACGCCAAAGATACTGCAGGCCACCGGCACGAAGGTGTTGGCCACGCGCTTGCGATGGAGCTCCTGCTCCTGCTGCAGACGCGTGTGCATGACGGAGCTCGCGTCCTCTTCCCCCTGGCCCTCCGCTGGCTCCTTGAGCTGCCGCTTGGACCTCACGCGCGTCACCAGAGCGCCCAGTGCGCCATGCCAGCTCATCCTGTTGCTCTGCCCTCGACCATCACTCCATCTTCAACTGGACTGATTCCTCCGCCGAACCGGTCCGATCTGAACCGGTCTTTCCGTCGCTGCTATTTATCGCATTTCTCCATCAAAATAGTGAAATACCGATCAGGGTGATTTAAATACCGGTATTTTGTACTTGATATTTGTATGTAGTCGTGATATGTTGGAGGATGCAAATTAAGAAATGTCGGTTTCCGAGGAGTTATTTTCCAAAATATTCCATATTTGGATAAAAAGAGGGAATTTTCCTGTGGGTGGCAGCCGATTGGACCGTGTGGTGGAGGAGGCCAAGCCAATAGCTAAAGGCAGGAAGGGGGCCAGAGAGACAACGACCGAGTTCTTCGATCCATCATGAGCGCGTCCGAAGCCACTGCCAATGCCGCGGTCGCCGCCGCAGAGGACGCCACTGCCAACGCCGAGGTCATCCAGCTGCAGTGCCGCTTCTACGAACAGCGCTTCCCCGAGATCGATGAGCTCGTCATGGTGAACGTGCGCTCGATCGCCGAGATGGGCGCGTACGTGTCCCTGCTGGAATACAACAACATCGAGGGTATGATCCTGCTCTCGGAGCTGTCGCGCCGTCGTATCCGCTCGATCAACAAGCTCATCCGCGTGGGCAAGAACGAGGTCGTGATGGTGCTGCGTGTGGACAAGGAGAAGGGCTACATTGATCTGTCCAAGCGTCGTGTGTCGCCGGAGGATATCGCCAAGTGCGAGGAGCGATACAACAAGGCCAAGACGGTCCACGGGTACGTTCTTACTGCGCTATTCACCAATGTTGTTGTTAGGCTTCGGATCTAACGCTGTGCTTGCTGCAGTGTGCTGCGTCAGGTGGCGCAGGATACCGGTCTTGAGATCGAGGATCTGTACGACAAGGTCGCGTGGCCGCTGTACAAGAAGTTCAAGCTCGAGTCGCAGAACGAGGACGACAAGAAGGTGGAATACCTGCATTGCTACGACGTGTTCAAGATGGGCATCACGGACCCCAGCGTGTTTGACGAGCTGGACGTGACCCCGGAGATCCTGGCCTCGGTGAACACACAGATCCGTCGCCGCCTGACCCCACAGCCCATCAAGGTCCGTGCCGACATTGAGGTCACGTGCTACACGTACGAGGGCATCGACGCCATCCGATCGGCGCTGCAAGCCGCGCAGGCGCTGAGCACGGAGGAGGTGCCCGTCAAGGTCAAGCTGATCGCGCCGCCCATGTACGTCATGACCACGAGCACACTGGACAAGCAGAAGGGCATCCAGAAGCTGCAGGAGGCCATCGAGGCCGTGCGGGAGCACATTCTGGCCAAGAAGGGCACGATGGCTGTCAAGATGGAGCCCAAGGTGGTGAGCGTGAACGAGGAGAAGGAGCTCCTGCAGATGATCGAGAAGCTGGAGATCGAAAGCCGCCAGGTGGACGGCGACGCCGCCGAAGATTAGAGAGACATCCCGTAGCTGCAGTAGGCCCACCACTCCCCTCAGATTGCTCGTTTAGTCGGCTCGTGGTTCACCTCGCTCGCGCGCATTTACACAGCAGACGCGTTGCGCCATTGGATGAATACAGGTCGCGTTATTGATTGGCTTTGGATGACGTCTGCTTGTTGTTCTCCTCAGGATGGATACGAGTGTACCCATTCGTGTACCTGCCTGCTTCAAGTGTGTATGAATAGCTCTGGAGATCAGATCAAGGTGCTATTTCTGCCAGCGATATCAATAGCCAGGGTGCTTGTCTTGCTGCCGATGCGAGTCCGATGCGCTCGCTCAGTCGAGCTCTGGCACAGACGCCGACGCTGTGTGAAGCAGTCTTCCAGATCCCAGAGACGCCATGGTGAGTCCAGCGCTGCTCGCCAAGGAGCAGGCCGTGCCCATGATCCTGCGCCGGCACGGCGACACAGCGCCCAAGACCCGCGGCCACGCGCTGGGCAACACCAAGCCTGCCTCGTTCTACGTGCGCGAGCTGGAGAAGCAGGGCCTGACCGGCGGCACGACACTCGAGAATGGAGGCGGCGCGGCCGCGGCGCTGCTCACGGTGCGCACGCCGTTCTGCCCCAAGTTCATCGCGCAGGACAAGAAGGTGCTGCGCTTCGGCGGCTACTTCCTCGAGGCCGTGCACGAGAGCAACCTGGAGAACTACCGCGTGCGCAAGTGCGAGGTGTTTTACTACCTGGAGGACGACACGATCCAGATCACGGAGCCCAAGGTCGAGAACAGCGGCATCCTGCAGGGCAACTTCGTCAAGCGGCACCGGATCCCCATGCCCGAGAGCGACCAGCAGGGCAACATCCAGTACTTCTCGTACCTCATGCTCAACATCGGCGCCGAGCTGACGTTCTACGGCCGCACGTTCCACCTGCTCACGGCCGATCTGTTCACGAGGCAGTTCCTGCAGTCCCAGCAGATCTACGTGCCCGAGGACGAGCCCGTGCCGCGCGACCCGTACACGGAGCTGCGCAAGGCGCACATGGCCCGTGAGACCGGCGCGGACGCCGACGCCAACTACGGCAAGAAGCAGTACCCCATGAAGGAGTTCATGGAGGCCACGCTGGGCAAGTTCGCGCGCCCGAGCGACAACCTGCGGCGGTTCCTGGACCACGACCGCCACGTGCTGCGGTTCTTCGCTATTTGGGACGACACGGACCAGCTCTACGGCATCAAGCACCGGTACACGGTGCACTTCTTCCTCTCGGACAACACCATCGAGATCCTCGAGTCCTACGAGCGCAACTCGGGCTGCGACCCGTTCCCCAAGCTGCTGAACCGCGCCAAGCTGTCCAAGGACCCAGCCAAGCAGGCCTGCGCCGCAGTCTGTGACGAAGAGACGGAGGAGAGTCTGGCCGCGCAGGCCGGCAACTTCTACTCGTGGGACGACTTCGCCATCGGCAAGCACCTGCAGATCTTCAACCGCCGCATCCTGCTGCTGGACGCCGATGCCAGCACGCGCGAGTGGTACGACGCGCAGCGCCGGCCGCTGGGCAAGGCCATCGTGGTCCGAGAGGAGGACAAGCCCGCGTCGCCGTTCGTGCCGCCCGTGTACCTGGGTGTGGGCTCGGACGAGGACTCTCTCCAGTCCTGCTACCACCTGCTGCCGCGCGCGCCGCTCAAGAGCATCGAGTCGCTGGACACGACTGAAGTGCTGCGGTTCCGCGCGCGCTTCGACACGGCCCAGCCGGAGGACGTGGACCGGCGGTTCATTATCTCGGTCATCGTGTCGGACCAGAGCGTGACGATCGCCGAGCCCATGCAGCGCAACGCAGGCATCGTGAGCGGCAAGTTCCTGGAGCGCATGCGCATCAAACGAGCCGGCGTGCTCAGCCGGAACAACACCAACGTGTACCTGGGGCTGGACGATTTCTACGTTGGCGCGCACGTGGACATCGCCGGCCGCACGTTCATCATCTACGAGATGGACGAGTACAGCGCCAACTACATGGAGGCGCACGCGGCCAAGTTCCCGCGCTCGGACAAGCTCGTGGTGCTGCGCAAGGTGCGGCAGAACATCGACCGCAGCGAGTTCCTGGCGCGCGTGGCGCGGCACAAGCAACGGCCCAACAACTCGCGCCACGACATGGACGTGGAGGACGTCACGGCGCTCGTGGAGGACCTGGTGCCGGACTTTGCGCACCACGACGCGCTCACGCTCGTGCGCAGCTACGGCAAGAAGGACTGCATGAGCATGGACTTGGACATCCTCGTGCAGCTCATCGCATAGAGACATGCTATATATAAGCCAAGCCCAATCCATACGAGTTGAATTAAAAGGTCTCCTAGACGTTGATCACACGCGCCAGCTTCTGGATGCGGTTCAGCAGCACGTCGCCCTGCTTGATCGCGGCCTGGTACTGCGCGTTCTTGGCGTCCGGGCGGTTCGTCTCGATCACACCGGCCACCTTGTCGATCTTGGCGTTCAGCCGGCCGGCCGCGATGAAGCGCGCGAGCTCCGTGTCCAGGAAGCCCACGCTCACACCAAAGGCCGAGGCCATGGACTCGATCGTGACGCTGCGGTAGGCCTCCAGAAACTGCGCATACGCCAGCACGCGCAGCTCGCGGTAGATGTAGCGCACGTGTGTGGCCAGGTACTGGTCGCGCAGGATGAAGGGCTGCAGGTCCACGATGGCCGTGAAGAACTGCTTGTAGTCGCAGCTGTAGATGCCGTTGACAAAGGCCGCCAGGTGCGGGATCTCGTTGATCACGGCCAGCACCTCAGGCGAGTCCACGATCTTCTTCTTCAGGTCCACACGGTTCATGCTGAGCACGCACGTGATGCCGGCGTAGAAGATCATGGTGTTGTACGGCATGAGCTCCGTGGACGTGAAGGTCGCGATGGACGCCTGGAACAGACCGGACGCCTTCTTGAAATCGCGCACCATGAGCAGGTAGCAGCCCTCGTACACCTTGAGCCGGTTGCGGCGGTCCCAATCGCCGCCTTCGTCAATCAGTCTACACACGACAGAGACATTAGTGATCAGAGAAACAGGCAACCAACGCATCATAGCAGCACGTACGCGGTGGCCTTCTTGATGTGCTTCTCCACCAGCTCCAGGTCGGCGAAGAACAGTCCGATGCGGATGATGTGCAGCGCCACGAGGATCTTCTGGTTGATGGACTGCGGCTTCTCGCCGGCAATGCGGAAGGCCTCGAGCGCCGCGTCCTTGTCGCCAATGCGCGAGTACAGACGCGCCTTGGCCAGCAGCGCTTCCAGTACCTCAATGTCACCCAGGTTCTGCGTGGCGTCGGCCAGTTGCTCGTCCAGCGCCTTCACCTCGGCGTCATTGGCAGCCTGCAGCTCTGTCTCCAGCGCGGCATCCAGCGGCCACTTGAATTCGCTCCAGACGCGGCGGTAGAACGGCGTCATCTGGTGCTGCTTGATGAGCTCCAGCAGCTGGCGCTTGTAGTTCTCGGTCTCGGCGTCCGGCAGCGTCTTGGCCGGCGTGTGCTGGTGCTGCAGCAGGAAGTAGATCTCCGAGATCTTCATGTTGGGCAGCGTGCCCAGTGCGTCCTCGATCTCCTCGGAGATGTTGCCCTGGCTGGCCTGCTTGGGCGTCTTGGCGGCAGTCGTGTCCGCGCCCATGATGCTGCTTCTGTAGCTCTTGAGAACGCGATCTAATGAAGGGGGCGGGGGGCGGAAAATTATCCCCTTCAATAGAGGACGCTCTCCAACCACCTTCGCGCAACATGCAACATTTAACTGAAGCGGATTGTCTCTTAGGTAGAGGGCCTCCGCGTTTCTATTTACTGAAGTGTAGTGTTGGGAATATGGGGCATGACGCAGCAACTATTACTTGGCAGGCACCACGTAGACGTAGACGCCGCCGTACTGGTCGCGTGGCGCCTGGTCGGCGGCACCTTCCTCGGCCGGGATGGCCTCCTGGATTTCCGCCAGCTTGTCCAGCGCGCGGTTCTTCAGGTGGAACTCCTTGGCGAACTTGACCGTGACTTTGACTTTGTGGCCCTTGGCCAGGAACTTCTTCACCTGCTCGACCTTGGTCTTGATGTCATTTCCCTGTCATGTGTTCGCGTGAGAGGCACAAGATGTTGTGCAGAGATGATGGCCAGTTAGTACGAGAGCAGAGAGTCCATGGTGTGCAAATGACGCATCACCATCATGGCAATCATTCAAAAGAGCACGCACCTCGATCTTGACGCCGAACACGACCTCCTTGTCCTGCTTGGGCTTGGTGGCCTTCGTGGATTTCTTCATGGCGAACATGCGCTTCCGTGCGTCAAAGATGCGGCAGATCACCTGCTGGCCATTCGCTGACACCTGCACCAGGTCCAGGCCCTGGTCCTGCGCTTCTCGCAGCGCGCGCTTGAACGGCACATTGGGCTGCATCTTGCCGTCATTCGCCACGAGCTGCACGACATTGGCGCTGATATCCTCGTTCATAGGACCCCATTTGCTGTTGTTGGATGCGAACCCGGCCACAGCGCCAATGCAGGACGACGACGGCAGCGGCCCGAAGAGCGGTCGGTTGCGGCCACCACGATGCGCAACAACAGCAGCCTGGACAGCCGGCAGCGCCTGAGACGAGGTCAGCAACGTCTGCAGCGGACGTGCGCACCGCCGTGAGAGGGACACGAGCAGCGCCATCGGTCCTTCGGTCGAGAGCTTCGGAGCTGATCGAAGAGCTCTGATGATACGCACCACCGCACGACGGTCCTGCGATAGTCGATAACCGTTATGAATATTGATGTATAAAGGGTCCATTTTTAGCAACACTAATAGGATTTTACTTTGTAAAATAGAATAACCCACACTTGATAGATATCAAAAACCCACATACAAGCAGACGGCATCACTCATGAGCTCAACGACGGAGCCCAGAGGGGCCAAGAGCGCGGTCCATGCAGCCGATCCAGCTGACCCCAATGGTAGCCACAGCAATAGGGATAAGGAAAAGGCAACACCAGTGTTTGAGACCTGCTATGACGACTGGGCGGCCTTTGATGCGGCTGTGGTGCACGCTATGACGCAGCACCATCCTCTGCGCAAGCGGTCCAGTCTGACCTTTGAAGTGTACAACCGCACGGTCTCCAAGGGCCGCCACGACCGCAGAGTCATCGCAGAGTTCCTGTCCAAGACCTACAAGTGCACGCATGGCATCAAGTTCCGCGCGCGTGGCCATGGGAAGCGGCTGCGCCACAAGCTGCGTGACATTGGCTGTCCGTTCCACGTCTACGCCTCGGCCGTGGAGTTCGGCGAGACATACCGCGTCAAAGTGCGCGTGCATGACGAGCACAACCACCCGATCGGTCCAAAAGCCATGCCGTCCGTTGAGGCGTTGACCAGCGACGCAGAATACGAGTTTGCTGTTGCTCCAGTGGCACAAGCAGCGTTGACATTGAACTCAGCGCCTTCAGCATCCCAAGCGTACGCTGTAGCGTTGGCAGGCCAACAGCCAGTTCAACAAGCGCAGGATCTGCTTCAAGCTCAGGCCCAAGCTCTGGTGCATGCACATATGCAGAGCCGAATGCCCACGAGATCCGCGTCCACAATGACCGAACAGTTCTTGAGCACCCCAGGCTCCCACTGCAGCGAGGCCCCACTTGAGCCGAAGAACGCCACGACCAGCTCTTCCTCTGCACCGATGCCGCGATCATCACGCAAGCGCAAGGCGTCCTTCCAGTTTGAAGACTCCGCTACGACCTTCGAGGGATTACGACGACAGCTTTCCGCTTTTGCACAGGAGCGCGGCTGGGACCAGGTAGGTACACCTGACCGGTCGATTGATCGATGATCATCCATGGTCCGACTGACCTTACTGCGCTGGCAGATCTACACACCGCGGAATCTGCTGCTGGCTCTGACGAGAGAGACCAGTGAGCTGTGCGAATGCTTCCAGTGGAGAGATGGACGCGCTGCATCAAAAGGTGGTGGAGGCTCTGACTGTGCTTTGCTGCCTTGTCATGCCACTGACTTTGCTGCTTATCAAATCAGAATGGACAGCTGAAGAGAAGGAACGCCTCGGAGAAGAGCTGGGGGAAATGACCATGTACTTGATTCAACTCGCAGGTGGGGAGTCAGTCCCATTGTAATTCTGCTGTCTATTGATATGAATTATGACGCTATGGTGGATTCCCTGCTGACAGACAAGTGCCAAGTGGATTTGCCAGCCGCTATCACAACCAAAATGAACAAGAATGCCAGCAAATACCCACAGGTTTGTTGGTAAGTCCATCTGTTGCGATAGGCTGAGATCCACTCACTCTATGGTTGTGATCGCACAGATGAAGGCTCCAGCAGCAGTGCAGAGCATCAGCAGCAACGAGAGCAAGCGGTCCACACTCGAAGATACGACTGAGGATTGCCCGCACTGATGGAGCTGGTACCTGCCTCGACCAAATGAAGACTAGGTAACAACCATGCGCATGGTGGTTGTGAACGTTGGCACGTTGGAGCTGCTGCTGCTCCTGAGCGCAGTGTCTCTGCAATGACGCACTGTGTGGTGCAGTTTGCGCCAGTGACGATCATGCTCGTGGTGAATTCCCAAGTCGTGATTCTGCTCGTGAAATCCGATTATTCAACCGAGCGACTCGAGGACAAATAGACGCGAGAGCCCACCGGCCAGCTTGCGAAAACGTTTGGCTCTATTATATTCCTGCTTTATGTGGAGTGATGAGGACCTCCGCCAAGTCTAATCATCAAAAAGCAAAACGCATCAGCAACGTCGCGTGCGGAATGAGAAGTAGCTCATGCTGCTGCTCGAATGGCAGGTCTATGATCAGTACTACGAAAGTCAGCTGAATAAACATGTCAGCTTGATCGTCGTCGAACGAAATATTTGCGCAGCGTTCAGACGAAATTGATCAAGGCTTATAGCTTTGGCTCGAATTGTTTATCCAGCGCGAGCGATTTCAGTTTAAAAGTTGCCATGGGGGCCTCACGAAGGATGCGATGCATGGATCGCAAAGCGTATGGGCTACATAAAGGCGCCTTCAGTCTTGCCCGCGAAACTGGGATGCGCGTTCCTGCGTTCCTCGCTGCTGATGGCTCCATTTGTAATTACCTTTGTCGGTAAAGCACGACCGCTGATCATTCGAGTGTTGCGTTTTGTTCAGGACCGTTTCTGGGTTATCGAGAGAATGAGACAGCGATGGAGAAAGAGAACGGCATCAAAGCAGGATCTCTCGACCGTAGTCTTGGCTTTCTTCTGCGGCCGGGCTTCGGGTGTATGGAAGGGTACGCGAAGGTGTGCGACAGGAGGGACGTTCGCTTCCTTCCTTCTTCTCTCCGTTTCGATCGTGCTTCTCTGCGTGTCACTCCGTACTCCTGAGCTGTGGCCGAAAATGAAAGCGACGAGAATGGTCGTGCGATCCTACTTGGATGTTGCGTCCGAGGACTGGAACACAGCGGCTACTTACTATCTGCTCTCGTAATATTCGTGTTCACTGCGGTTGCTATGATAGATGCAGGAACAGGTCGCGCGCATCCACGTAACGAAGCATGAGCCAGCGGTCATTCTCAACTGTACTGCAGGCGTTCGTCGACAGAGCCAACGCAATCGATCTTGCCGCAGCAAATGCTCCAGCGCAGCGATACCAGCGTGGTTACGCACATCACCGCCCAGGGTCACTGCCGAGTCGCTTATCATTGCCATCGCGACGTTTCTGGCAGCTGTGGCAGGTGGCCAGTTCCTGCTGCAGATCATGCTGGCCCCAAACACGTGGGCCCAGTACAATCATGTGCGGGATCGACTGGTTCGCATTGAAGTCGACCCGTGCATGCAGGCAGCCATGGCAGGAGCTCGCCCAGACGAGCGTCTTGCTGCGATAGGCTTCTTGCAGGATAATCGCCAAGTGCTGCAGCCGGAATTCGAAGAGTGAGATCCGCCACCAGCTCCAGCGCGGCAGCTCTTCACCTGATACAATGGACTTGAAGCCACCCGAGTACCGTACCCGTCTCCATTAGTGGAGTCCCCATTGACAACCATGCGCAACATGGGGCTCTGGCTCGCGCTCGGCGCTCTGGCGCTACTGCTACAGAGCGCAGTGCTCCTCGCTGACCAGCGGACTGAGATCGTGCGCATCGTGGTCGTGGGTGCGACGGGGGACCTGGCCGCCAAGTACCTTTGGGTCGCTTGCTTCCGTCTGGCGCTCGAGCACGCCCAGTCGCACGGTCCGCACTACCGCTTCCTCGCTGGCGGGACGGACTCTGCGGCGCTTGGGGCCAAGTGGAAGGCGTCGTTCTTTGATTCAGCGTTCCTGCGGCGCGTGTGCGGAGAGGACCAGCCGCAGAGTGAGTGCCACGCGTTCTATCGTGAAGCGTTCGTGCCCAATGTCCGCTACGTGCAGCTGCGCGACCGCGTGCACTACGGCCGACTGGCTGTGGATCTGGCGCAGGAGGACGACAGCGCTGCCGCCCAGGGAACGATCGAAATTGGGCGACTCGTGTATCTGGCCATCCCGCCCAAATTCTTCCTCACGGTGCGTCTCTCGGTGGTCTTTGGGAACGATCGTGAGCTCATTGGGGTACGCGTATGATGGCCATTAGAGCGGCGAGTTTGTCCACGAATATCTGCGGCCTCAAGCGGCAGCGCTGGGGGAAGCAGAGCCCTTCCTGAGAGTCGTTGTGGAGAAGCCCTTCGGTCGCGATCTCCAGTCGGCGCAAGAGCTCGCACGCGGTCTGGACGAGCTTTTCAGTGTGAGTGGTGGAGTCATCCAAAGCCCTGGCCATTTGGCTGCAAGAGACTGACGCTACTGTCAACCACAGCCAGACGAGATCTACGTGATGGACCATTACGCTGGCAAGCCTGTGGTCCAAGCGTTCGGCTCGTTCTTGCAGCTTAACCACGAGTCTCTCCACGGCATCTGGAACGGTCAGCACATCGAGTCCATTGAGGTATGTACTGTAGCGATCTGCCGGGGTGTTGCAGACTCTGACGTCACTCCTATTCTCCAGATCCACATGAGCGAGACGGAAACGTGTGAGAACAGGATCCAGTTCTTCCACAGGTTTGACTCAGCTTCAGCGTGAAGTTGCCGTCTCATCATGATCATCTCAATCCATTCTTCCTCTATTTGCAGCACTGGAATCATTCGAGACGTGATGGTGAATCATCTGCAGCTTCTGCTGGGCATCACAGTGCGTCCTGCGCTTCAGTCGGTAGATTCAGAGCAAGAGAACGACGTAATGATTTCATTCATTGACTCCTTGCAACGAAACCCCAATGGCCATTGGCTGATTGGGCAATACGACGACTACAAGAGCCATTACCAAGCTGCTACAGGTAGCGACCTGGACGAGGAGCAAGGTCGGGATACCATTTTCGCAGCCACTGCAGCCTTCGTGGAGCTAGAGAGCGCTCTTCCGCAGTGGAAATCGACCAAATTCATTCTCTCGGCCGCCAAAGCCACGGACAGGCGCGATCTGCAGATCCGAATCCGCTTCAAGGACAATGGGCTCCAGAGATCGCCTTGTGAAATGCGCATCAGCATCCAAAAGGAGAAGAACGACGAAGAAAGCGCGAGTCATCGGATGGACTGGACCTGTGAAGGATCCGATTTCGCACTGACGCCACCAACTGGTTGGGTTTTCGCTGATTCCGCACACAACTCAGCGATCATTCGTGGTCCATCACGTTCAAGGCAAGTGTGGGAAGCTGGAGACGAGATTTCGGCGTATGATATCCTGCTACGCGATGTCTTGATGGCGAAAGCAGACTCCTTCATGAACGTGCCGGAAGTGCTGGCCGCGTGGAAGCTGTGGACGCCTATCATACACGAAGCAGAGACCACTCAAGTGCGCCAAAGTAAAGCCATCTACCGCACTGGTCAAGACCCATGGGAAACGTTCGACGTCAGCGTGTATAAGAACCAGCGACCCAGAGGTCCTAAAGACGAACTCTAGCAGGAAATCTGTGGTCGGGAACCCAGTAATGATCGTTACCCTGACTTTAGAATGGATCTTTGCTTATTGTGTTGCTTGATACATTGCAATCTGGTTCGGATTCACGGTTGCGTGTTGAGCTGCTTGCAGGTCGTTCTGCTGATCTTGACTGCTCTCATTTTCCAGGCTGCCATGGTCGTCCTTCGGTTGGAAGTCCGTACTCGGGGAGCTACTGTTCGGCTCATTGTTCCCGAAACGCTCCATCTCGACAGAGAGCGGCGCCACAACGGCTGCGCCCGTGGGCTTCTCCGCTTTCGGGTATTCTTCGCCATTGAGACCAGCGCAAAACCCAACGCAAAACTCATTCACTTCTCCGTTCAAGAGCCCGAGGCAGAACCGGCGCATGGCATAGAACAGCGGCACCTGGGCAAGCGCGTACACTTGGGACTGGATCCAGGTCGAGGTCGTCATGCCCGTGATCTGCCTCATGCGCAGCTGCGTGGTCTTGGCCGGCGACGCCGCCGTCAGCATAGTGGCAGACACTACAAACGCAGCGACCACCCAGCCGACGGCGAACAGCAGATTGAACACGTGCAGCAGGCGATCGGACCGAGACTGTGCTGTGAACGTCTACCCTAGACGGCTCCGACCGTGATCCCGTTGCACGAGCTGGTGGTGCCCATGAACTTCTTCGTGCTAGTGTCAACTCGCGCGTCCTCGCAATTGTAGATGATCTCGCAGCCGAGTTCTGCCTCGCTCGGGCAGGTGCCGTCGTCGTAGCAGTCGTAGTATGAGAAATCGCAGAGCGCGAGGCAGTCGCCGACGCAGTACGAGTACGCCTTGATGGCCGAACACGCCTGCGACTCAAAGCTGATCGAGCCGAAGAGCATCCCAATGGACACGATCAGCAGCAGATTCGCGCCTACCACGGACAGCCGGTAGGCGAACGGCCGGAAGCCTTGGGTTTCGGGAACCAGCTCAGTCGAAACGTGTTGAGCAGTTCGTTCTCTGTGATGCAATACTCGTAGAACGCGCGGACGCTGCTGCCGTCTTCTTCCAGGATCGGGCCACGATGACATTGAACACCTGCTTCTTTATGAAGGCCACCACGCGGAAGGGGCCGGAGGACGCTTCCTGGGGCGCCACATGGGTCGAGAAGCGTGGGGCCAGGTAGCGCACCAGCAGAAACACGATGCCGTTCACGCCGATATACACGGCACAAATGGCCGCGTAATCGGCGTTTGACCAGGTCGGATTGGTCTCGGCCAGCTCGTAGTCGACCTGCACTTTACCGGAGCAGTAGCTGCTATAGGGACGCGAGCACGAATAACTGAGCGTGCTGTTCTCCTTGGTGCAGCTGTAGCAGGTGCAGCTCATGGCATTGAAGAACGTGTCCACGTCGGCCTGGTGGCAGGAGGTCAGCTTGCCACTGCACGCGCTGGAGGCCGCGCCACTCGTGAGGAAAGTGAGCAACATGAACGCGATTAGGAGCCAAAACGAGCGTATCGAAGCCGGAAATTGCGCTTGGGCTGTCATTTCAAACGAATGGTTCAGCAGCAAAAAAGCACAAGTGCGGCCACACTGTTGCGCGTTTCAGCCATGCTTGCAGTCGTAGGTGACGTCCTGGCACCGTTTGATGTAACGCTGGAACAACGGACAAGCGGTACCGCTTAGCAAAACTTCTTTATGAATCAACAAGCAGTCACCAGGCCCAGAGGTGAGTGCGTCTACCGTCCCAGCTTGGTACTCGCGCATTCTCGCTGAAACTCCTTGCGTTTCAGAGTTTCGCGAAGTTGCGATGGACGGACGATTATAAACCTGTCCGAGTGGAGATGGAAGCCGAAACTCATACACCTTTATGAATTGAATAAACGTCCCTGTTCAGGTTTCCATCTTGGCAAGGGTTGACACGTAAGTACATGGAGAGGCACGAGAGTGGACGCTTGTGCTTCAGAAAGACGGAGACGTCGGCCGAGGAGTTTCAGTCCACATGATTTCATGCAAAGTGCGGGATATAATTGCGGACATAGCCGTCTCGCGCTGCTGTGAACACCCGTCCAGTTCGTGGAGCGATCGCAAGGCTACGAACAGCGTCGTAGACCGGGCCAGTGAGCTCGGTCGCGACGGTTGCATGGGCTTTTGTCGTAGAATTATGCATGGCTCCCTGCCAGTTACAGCAACTTCCATCGCCGTGCGCCGTCCAGAGGCTTTTGCGCTCGTCATTACGAGTGACAATGCCATGAATGGCCGAGCCGCTACGAGATAAAACGCTCAGCGGAGCACTGGGCATACACACAGAGAAGCAGTTTAGCAATCAGACGCTAGTAAGAGCCACGTACAAGCGGTTACCTCGTGTTCCGCAGATCCCACGTAGTGAGCAGACCGTCTTCACTGCCAGTGAACAGCATGGAGCCTCCTGAAGACGGAGCTGTCGACGCACACGAGAGAATGGCCGCTCTTCCCGGGAGATTCATCACCGCATATCGCGCTCGAATGTCGATGCCCAGGGTCTCGCCGTTATCCAGTCCGGCAAATAGGACTTTGCCGTCGGTCTCGGCCTCTTGCGGGTGCTCATCTGCCTCCGGTTCAGAGTCCACAAGCTCTTGATTTGCGAGCACAGATAGGCAGTGCACTGCGCTGCGGTCATCGTTGCCCCACTTGGCGATCACGTCCTGCGTGCCGCAGTTCCAGAGGTGGATCAGGCCGTCGCTTCCAGCGGCTATCAAGCACCCCAACAAACGAATGAGCCAAACAGCAGCCGCAGATCAACTTAATGGGTACCAAGACTCACAGAGCACGTTGCGTCCTTTGCCCAAGATGGCGATGTCTTCAATGCCGCTGGTGTGGCCCTTGAGCACAGCGGCGCAGCGTCCGCTCTCCACGCTCCAGATGCGCACTGTGAAGTCCAAGGCGCCCGTGAGAAGCACCTTGGCGCTGGGGAAGAACCGCACGGTCGTGACGTCCATGACATGGCCCACCAGATGCAGTGGGTGGTCCCGCGGCATGTCGGTCTGCTCGGTCATCGTGCTCTGCATGGCCGGGAACACAGCGCAGAAGCCGTCAGCGCCGCCGACGGCCACGTACTTCTCATCGCTCGATATGTCGATCGCATGCAGCTGCGACGTTGGTAGCGACGGAGACACCATGTCCACGGCGCTCTTGAGTGCATTCGCGCCAGGGTGGACGGTCTCGGTCGGCGCCTGGAACACAGTGGAGCTTGTGATACTCCGGTGCTGCTGCGCACTGAAATACTTGGCGCGCACTTGGATCCACTTGTTCTCGCGCGCTATGATCTCCACCAGATGCTCCTGGCCAGACGCAGCAGCTGCTGCGGTCGCTGTGGGCGTAGCTGCATCCATGGGCAGTTGGAAATGCGCATGCGCAGCTGCACGAACGGCCGTTGGCGTGCTACTGCCCCCTTCCTGCTCTGGCTCGCCATGAGAAAAAGTGCCCTGCACCACCACCGTGCGCTCATAGACGTCCAGCCAGCAGCTCTCGCCCTCGGGCGTCTGGTCCCAATCCGGCTGCAGCTGCATGTACACGCACGGCCCCGCCGAGTCTTCCTGCGCCATTTTGTCCCTCGAGACTCTCGTCGTCACAGATTCACGTTAGGTTCGGACGCGGATTCGCTAAGTACGCAGTCCATAAAATCCTGCACTAAGTACGCAGCGAAAGGTCACTCTGGTGATTGGCTTGGAGTCGAAAGATTCCAGCGATTCAGTCGCGCAGCCGCTCCCGAGGGCTCACGCCACAAGCCCCGAGCCATGGAGCCCAGCCGCATCAAGTCGTATCTGCGCTCGGCCTCGTCGCTCATGATCGGCCGGGCCTCGTTGAGCGGCACCGTGCCTCCGCCAGCGGCTGCGAGTCCCGAGCGCACGGGCGGGAGCGATCCAGCGCCAGAGACCAGCGTGCCAGCTCCGGCAGCGCTGTCGCCCCAGGAAGAAGAAGAGGGAGATACGGTCGCGGGCTCGACGACGGACGATGCGACGTCAGTGAGCACGGACAACGACAACGCGGAGGATTCACGCGAGGTCAGTAGACCGGGGAAGCATTACGAAGTGACGTTCCACCAGTGGATCCACGCAGAGAGCGACTTGGATCTCAAAGCCAATGCGGATCTGACCACAACAGACAAACGGCGTGATACAAGCAACCGGCCTGCACATTTCGTGGACGTACTTCTTCAGGTCGACGCGCACGGCATCGGGATCAACCTGTCTGCACAGCGACGCACTGCGGGTCCCGAGGCGAAGGCTTGCTCTAGACTCGTGGTCACGTCGTTCCGACGCCTCCATGCAAACGATGTTGGTCCGGCTGAAGCCTGTCAGCAGATCCAAGTGGGCGATGAGCTTGTGTCGATTGACGGAGAGCCGCTGGATTGTCTCGAGCGGCTGCACGGCAAGATGAAAACCATGCGCAAGGACTCGTTTGTGCTGGTTCGCTTTGTGCGGCGTGCATTCGAAAATTCTAAATGCCGCAAGCTGAGCGATCCAATCGGTGTCAGTCACAGCAACGAAGAACTTCTGGAAGGTCAAGTTAACTTGCTTAAGTTTGATGCGCTTCTTCGGTCGAATGCGCATGCAGCAGCGGTGATGATGCGCGATCTGGTGCGCAGGAATCAAGCGCTGCAGGAGCAGCTGATGGCCAACAAATTGCAGCAAGCCGAACAGAATATCCAGTTGGACCAGCTGCATGCGCTTTATGCCCGTACGCAGCTTGACAACTTTCCAAGTTTTTCATTCCCCAAGAGCATCCGGCCGTTCGTTCGGTATCCTGGCGACTCCGATGGAACCACTTCATCATCGATCGCGCCGGTTGTAAAGCCCACCGGAACGTTGAAGCTGCATGCCGACATCGAGCTTGCTATTCACGAAGAGAGAATCAAGCTGAGGAGAGAGTATGCACGGCAGCTGGAGATCGAAAAGAGCAAGATCGCCAAGGAGTACGCAGATCAATTGCGAGCTGTCCAACAATCCATGCAGAAGAAGTTCGAGATGCTTGAAGCCGGGTTCCAGCAGACTATCGACCGTTATATGAAGAACGCTTGCCCATACCTTCATGAAGATGGAAATGACGATCTGAAGAATGAGTCAGAGTCCGGCTGTGCCTTCCGGAGGCGTATTCAGCAAGACTTACTGGACCATCGCGCGAAAAATCATATCGAGCAACAAAGAGATTGTACCGCTTGTGCCTTGCTCGAACAGATCAACCACGCGTGTGAGCACGCATTCGCAAATGCTGACATATCCAGTACGTTGGATGGTATGGACGGGCAAAGAGTTCACAATATTGTGTCAATAATTCAGAACTACGACCGAATGCGCCTGCCAAATCCAGAGGTCTCGCACAACGAAGACAGTAGTCCATCGTGCACGAATCAGCCGAAGGTTATAGTGCAGCTGACTGCGGAAGAAGACGATCCGTTGCAGCCATAACAAAACAGAGTAAACGCGTACTGAATCATGATATTTTCGGCATTTTCAGAACAACAAAGCGCCCAGTGCACAAGAATTACAATAGGAACTTTCACACAGCATAAAAAACGCAAACATCCTCAAGTCAAGGGCCTACCAACTTTATTGCAACGGATACCATATTCGCCAATCAGCTGGTGGCGCACTCCTGGACACCTTCCCGCTCTCCAGGCTGAAAAACGAGACGAATGATGTTGGCATGCGTGCTTCCCAGCGTCGCGCTGAAGGTTGATCCCATTTGGCTCTGATTTTGCTGAGTCATTTCATCCAATTGGGCTTCAGTGGGGGCGCTGTCGGGATCGCCTGTCGGAGTCCACAAACGAATGACATCTTCAATTCCACTGGTGGCCAGGCAAGCGTCAGTCGGGTGTGACTGGACACAGTTGACGATATCAGCGTCCGCTTCAATCGCATTTACGAGCCGTCCTGTTGACTTTTCCCAAATAAACGCACGACCATCGTCGCTTCCAGCCACAATATACGCGTCGTTATTTCCGAGAAACGACGCCTCTTTGATGTCGGTTTGGATATTGCAGTATCCAATGTACCGACGAATTGGGTCACAGTTGACCTCAACCCCATTCAGAGAGCTGCTTTTCCAGAAGCCAGCATCGTCAACTGGCAGAGGTTCCTCTTGATGATCACTCGTAGTACTGCCGCTATTTGGCGATTGTTGCTCAGGATCACCATCGCTATCACTTGAATCTTCTTCAACGTCTGACCATTGCGTAAGTCCTGAACGCTCCGTGTTTTCGTTTGACGTACCATCTTTCAAATATGGCTTCACATCTAAAGCATATTCAGGATAGTCCTGACGGTACTTTTCAGCCAAGCATGCTGAGTGGGCCCCTCGTTTTCCCTTGTGCAGCGACTTCACATACAGGAGTTCAAGTTCGCGGTCGTTTGGATCGATCTCCAAAGCCCTCTTGCAAAATATTGTTGCCATATATACGGCTGCATTCCAAGATCTTCCCAAATACGCTTTTGCAGTGTTGTGGAACAAATCTTTGCGAAAAGACAAAGTCATTGCTGGCAAACTGTGAGCATTACATGCGCGAATGAAGAGCTTCAATGCTCGTGTGAACCGACGATCAAGCAATGCCACCAAGCCCTGAGAATGCAGAGTTCTGAGTTCATCTGTTGGAATCAGCAACGGCACACTTTGTTCATCCATATGCATTCCATTTTGCCATGCTGGCAGCATCGCTGAGTTTGATGCGTGTCCTTGGTTACAAGCGTCACCATTCGCTTTTAAAACAGCTTGATTTGCCACTTCGTTCGACTCTTGTTTCATCGATGCTTCGCTGTCGATATTTCCTGAAAGGTCACGGTTTTCCTGCTTGAGGTCTTCATTGTTGGAACTAAGAGCACTTAACTCGAAAGTCTTCACTCTGTCTCTTTCATTTCCGCTGTGAGTTTTGACCTTGAACAGATATATATGGTCATTGTGGTAGTTGGTGAGCAACTCGGATCCATCGTTGTTGAATTGAATGCTGGTTCCATGCGCGTTTGCGTGCCGGCGTTTCACAGAGCTGTCACAGAAATCATTCAGATGAAAATGCGGAGGTGCAAATACCTGAGCAGGAACCGTCGCCCAAGAACTAGTTTCCATACTCCCACGGCTCTGCTGCTGGCAAGGCTGAATACGAAGCATTCTTCGATCGTACAGCCGTGTGTAGCAATCACCGCATGCGATGGCCATCAAATTCGAGTCTAGCGGATGCGTAGCCATGCCCATACCCGTCAATGTACGTCCTTGTTCAGTACGCCCCAAACGGATCAACACTCCCGACGTGTCTGCACCATCCTGAGCGTGTCCATACACAGTTGGGAGTGCGCGAATGTCGAACTGGTAGACAATTCCATCTTCAGCGACGCTCCAGAACACCTTGGGCACTCCATACGAGCTGCCGATGTCCTTGACGCGGCCGCGATGCATGCGAAAGACTTTGGTCGCCTCGGGGCGAAACGGGGCGTAGTGCACGCGCACTTCCTTGTCCATCGCTCCTATAACATTCACCACACACGCATCACAACATGCGATCTAAACCATATCATATAGTACTGACATACCAGTGGCGATGATGTGGTCGTTGGTCTCGGGCACAAAGCACACCGCGAAAATATTGAGCGAATGGCCCGTGTTGATCACTTCCCGCTGCTTCCGCGTGGCGTAATCCCAGATCCGCACCGTAAGATCGTCGGATCCGGACCCCAGCAGGGTCCCCGCACGGTTCCATCTCAAATGGTTCACGCAGCCGTCGTGGCCTGTGAGCACGCTCTCGCACGCGAGACGGCGCACGAAGCTGGCGTGCGCCTGGCAGGCCGGCTCCACAATGCGCGGGTTGCCCAGCGCCTCCCTCTGACGGATGAGCTCCGTGATGCTCGTGGCGTCCAGCGCCTCTCGCAGCGGCAGCGGGCTCGCTCTCTGTCTCATGCGGCTTGGCTTGCCTTTCCCTCGCCGGCGCGCGTCTTCAACTAAGGCTTGGGGGCAAAATGCGCGCACCAGGAGTGACGGTCATCTTTCTCTTTTATATTTTGCCCAGCAGATGAGTATGATTGGCTGAAACCATGCAAAAGGTATAAGCGGACATGTGATTCGTAAAAATTATTTAAAAAATCGGTGATTGGATTAAAATTAATCCCGCAACTCCCTCCTCAGATTGAGAAATCAGACCTGCCGTCTGTTTTGGAGGCAACCATAGGGTGAGATGGCAGGGGCCATTGTTCAGATGGATAAGGTGGTCAGAAACCGGCCAAGTGAGGGTTGGCAAGCCGGATCACAACCGATCAGGCAGGCAAGGGGGACGGACGATGGGCAAGGCGCGGCGCAGCAACCCCAACCTGCGCACCAGTGTGCTGCTGCGATGGCGCGTGGTGGACCTCATCAAGATCGCGCTGCTGTGCGTGGTGATCCTGCTGCTGTCATGGAACATCTCCATGGTGTCGCACGTGGCGCAGAAGACCTCGACGTCGGCGCACGAAGGCGCTGCACACTTGCTGCGCACGAACGAGATGCCTCGAGCCACGACTGCTGCGCCTGTTGCGCAAGCGCTGGCGCAGGAAGACACAGAGGATTCGACGCCTGCGACTGGAGCGATGCTGGATCCAGTGCGCTCGGCCAAGAAAGCTGCTACCAAAGATACGCCCGCAGCGCCGAAGAAGGCATCTGACCCGCTGCTTGAACGGCCCTGGTTCCTGGACCCCAACACATACAAGCGCAGCGTATGTGTTGCTGTGTCTTGGCTGTATGAAGCAAAGAGACGATCTGACGATACTATCTATGTACTTGTAGAGTGGCTGTGACTTCTCGGAAGCTGTTCGGCTGTTCCGCCCTGAGCAACTGGAGCTCAATTGCGCCAACATCGACCAGCTCCAACTGGGCGAATACCTGGGCGAAGGCTTCTGGCGCAAGGTCTACAAGGCCAACTGGAAAGGTGCGCTGCCCAGCTCAATAGAATGGGTCCAAAGGATCGTTCAATGCTGAGTGGACTCGCATATTCGCTCTTTAGGTCGCGAGGTAGCCGTGAAGATCGTGAAGGAGAAGCTCATGAACCGATCGGATATCATCACGCGCCACGTGGAAGAAGTGGCCGCGATGTTTCCCGTGCGCAACGCGCCCAACATCGTGTCGCTCATCGGCTGGTGCAACACGACCGTCGTGGTGGACTTTGTGCCCAATCCGCTGGATGAGCTCCTCTACGACTCAAAGGAGCCGATCTCTGTGCGCCGTTCACTTGAATTGGCTCGTGATGCTGCGCGTGGCCTGGCACAGTTCCACTCTGGCGCCGGCGGTCCCTTCGCGCACACGGACATCCAGTCTCGTCAGTTCCTGATCCACGCGGATGGCAAGTTGCTGCTGAACGACTTCAACCGAGTCAAGTACACTGGCAGACGTAACATCGCTGGAGCATCCGGCTCGGACAAGTGCACGTTCCACACACCGGTGGCCAAGGGCAAGTGGCGCTCGCCCGAGGAGTACAAACTCATGCCGCTGAACGAAAAGCTGGATGTCTACAGTCTCTCACTCGTGCTCTGGTCGATCGCGTCGCGCGTCAAGCCGTTTGAGAACCGCACGCGCGAGCAGGTTTATGAGCGCGTGCCCAAGGGCGCGCGTCCGCCCATCGAAGCCATGAGCAGCTACCCAAAGGCCATGCAGGATCTGATTGTGCGCTGCTGGGACGCGCATCCGAAGCGACGGCCATCAGCGAATCTGCTGGCCCATGAGATCGACAAGATCCTGAGCGACTATGACGAAGAGTGAGAAGTGAATTTGCCGTCGTTGTCCTTTGTGTCTGTCGATCCGTAGAAATAGAAAAAGAAAGCGAATATAAAGAAGACACAATCTGAAAGCTACTGAAATCCATGGGCTCATGCTCAGTCTTAGACACAAGCACATCTGCATACAGCAACCGAAGGAATGAGGTATTCCCTTGCTAAATGTCCATGCATGGACACACGCACACACGCTCTGCTTCTGCTGGCCATCTAGATTCATCCATTCAGCAAATGTTGCATGCTTAGCTTTGCAATTCACAGCAACACGTGGGTCACGCATATTGGCGCTGCAGTCTGCTTGTGCTGCGATCAAATCTTGGAAAGCTTTGTGAACATCATGCATGCACGGCTGTAGCTTCACTGTTGGTTTGCACGCCAACTCTTTCTTGCAAATTGAGCACATAATGTCGTGGAAACGCGTGCCAAGCGCAAGCCCTGCATTCGCTTTTAGTGATGCGGAGATGGAGCAAAATGTGGTTCGTAGTTGTGCGGCTGTAAGCGTGTGTTGATAGGTGCCCCCCAAATTGTCTGCAAAACTTTCAAGCACATCCAAATAGTAGGCTCCAAATCCAACCACAAACGCTCGGAGATCGTATTTCGCATAGCACTGCTGAATATGACGCGCCAATTGCACACTGTATCCGTAATCCGATGGATAACCATTAGAGAAGAAGATCGAAACAGATTTGTACGTCTCGAAGCAATATCTCGATACAACCTCGTTAGCCATCAACAGCCCACTGATATATCCTCCACGATAATCAATGGAAGCATCCAGCATCGTGGTGATGTCTTGCGCTTCGTACTCAAGTTTGGCTTTATTATCAAACGTCACCACCGATACCAAGTCGAGCGAAGCTCCATCGTCAATTCGACCTCGCAAAAAAGGCTGCCACCATGCCAAGACATTTCCCACGAAGATCCTCTCATGGAGCCCGATCAATCGAGTACAAATATATGATGCATCAGTCCACCCGTGGAGACGAGATCACAGATAAATTTGTGGCCATGATGTACGAATACCTATTACGTCCTGCCGAAGGCCCGGCTTCTGCTTGGTGCCGCGAGTGTAAAACACAATGGGAAGCATTCTCATTGTGCTCTGGTGCATCGCATTTAAAAGAGCACCTGCCAAAATCTTCTCGCTCGGCAGCAGATTGGCAAAGGTCTTACCATCCAATTGTGTTCCAAAACGGTGCATGCTGCATTTTGTCCATCTCTGTCACTGGTTTCGGCTCAAGATCGTGTATGGAATGACGACGCCTGTCCAAGCGTCCAACATAAACACAATGATCGATGCTGCCCCGCTCACATGGCAAATAGTGCACGTGGCTCAGACCACGAGAAGAACAATAGATGTGGTACATTCCGGCAAGTCATGAATCGCCAGGCGCATACTTCCGCCCTCCAACGTCAATCTCTTGCTCACCAGACACAAAATACCTGTTTCTTGATCCATGCATCTCTTGGTACTGATGAATCAGTGGATCCGGCTGAACAGCAGAGGTCATTGTTGCTTGCTTGTGAAAAAACATTGATGCATTAAATTCCATCTTCATCGCACATAACTTGGAACGAATGGCTCTGCGCACACATGTGAATATTTTGCGCGTCGGAGTTGTCATCTATGACGCTCACACAAAGTTTGCCGCGAAACAGTTTGGAGCCATCCTTGATCAGCTTCACACTCTTTTGAAACTTTGAAGATACACCATCGATATCTTTGTCTACATTCATATCGATGCGAAAAATGGTGAAGCTCGAAAGTGCTGCATTGAGCAACGAGAGAAACACGTCTTCTTGCTCTGTTCGATCCGAAGACCCGAAACCTTCAAAGTCAAGAACAACAAGTAACACTCCGTTCGATAGCACGCATGTAGTCATCCATGCACCATCAGTGCATCGTGTTCCAGCAATTGGAGAAGACGACCCAGACAAATGGTTAAAAAATAGCTCTTTCCTTTCCCGTCGACTGCTTTCCCATGGAAATCTCTACCACAATGAACATCGTCAATAATGTGTGCTCCTTCATAAGTACAGTTGAACCAAGCAGGATCCAATTCTGCTTTGCGTCGCCGACAATCTTCCCAGAAATCAAAACTTCGACCTGGTGAGGAGGCGGATTCCACACATCTTGCTTAACGGCTTAACGGCGCATATGGTACAACAATTCGATTTTCTCACCTCTACATTGATTAAGAACTCAGTATCGAAATGATTTTGCCAGCAGTTTTGCAGGTTTGCAAATGTATTTTGAACAGCTGCGGAGCAACGTTGCTCATAATTTTAACGAATGTTTGCCACATCAAATGCATTCCAATTCTCCCGCATCACGTCAAAAGATGTTGTGAAAGCTGGATCAGCCGCCTCAAACCACATCCTGAAAGATCTGAGAAATTCCATCACAACCCCTTCGAGAAAACCAGCGTGGGAGTATTGTCCGAAAGCCGATAGACAGCTTTCGGAACAAGTTTGTGGAATCAATCTCGTTGACTAATTTTTCCCACTTTTCGGGTAAGATCATTTTGTTGCTTTATGCTCATTGCTGACGGCACTGATTTCATCACTGCGAGAGGAGGGGAACATCCTTTGACCATGCGAAGATCCCTTGCACTGTCAACTGCAACAGGAAGCGGTATCGTCCGGAGTTTCTGACCATCTCGCTCATCTTTCTGCCGCTCCACAGAAAACGCCACAGAGCAGGGCTTCCAAATTATTTTCTTCTTGCTGGAGAGATGTTCAACTTCGTGCTCAATGAGTGGGAGGTCGTTCTCCGAGAGGCAACATAACCACATGCGAGCTAAGGCGCATCAAAAACCGCAGCATGTATGTGGCCGAGTCCCGAATCCGTTGTGGTCCAAGAAGCTCTTCATGCATCCAAGCAAATAGAACGAGTGCGTGTTTGGTCTAAGTCAACTTCGAGCGTTTGTAAACTGCGTACACGCCTTGATCATCTTCGTGCAAATTCTTCTCACAATCGCTTGGCCAGTAGTTCCATTGAATCAACTGTCGCTTCATTTCATGCTGCGTGCCAAAGAGAACCGCCGTCTTGGCCTTTTGTTCATGTTCATCTTTCGAGCTCGATCCAGAGAACAGTTTCTGGCGAAGAAAGCGAAGTCATCGTCAAACTCTCGCGCTTCGAGCATCCTCACCATGAAATCGTTGGTGTTGACAGAGGTCAGCATGCCAAGTGCACAACTCAGAAGCAGCACCTCCAGTTCGTCCAGAACCGGCTTGACAACTTCAACGTCATTCTGCACCTCAGCAGTCGAACGCACTCGTCAGCGACGTTTGGCGGCGCAGTGGTGTCATCCGTCGTCTGCCACGTTGGGCTCTTGTGCCGTCTTCCTCTCTTGTTTCCAACACTGACGTGCAAGGCCGAAACGCTCACAGAGACCTGGCGGTTGGTCTTACGCACGAGTCCGTTGGGTGACTTAGCGCCTGAGCAGCTCATCAGTTAAGCGCCCCATCCCGTGCTTTGTCGTCTTCTTCCTCTTCCTGATGCAGTGCACGCTCTCAACATGGCAGGCCATGCGATTAACTGAGCAGTCTGCCGAGCACTCTCTGTGTCCTGGCCATCCAGCCAGCCACCAAGGTATCCGGATAGCAGCAAGCGTTGCAACAGCGCGTCCCGGTCCGCATGAAGTGCTTGCCGCATTGGTTGCACTTGGGTCGCAAATGCGCGCACTGAGAACGATGGTCGCATGTCCTACGTGTAATGCTTAATCTAGGCCACATGCAGTTCATACCGTAGAAATAGAGCCGGACGATATATCCGACAGCGTGCTGCTGTGATTTGCTGCCGATGACGGTCACTCTGGCGCCCATTAGGCCCATTTCTCGTCCTTTGCCACCACCAAAATGCGGTGCTTCATGAGCAACCGCATGCATGGACCACCAGAGCCCTACTACTGTAGGATAGTATGATTCGCTCAACACAAAGAGACAAATGGGCGTTTGGGGTAACCTTCACTTTCTTTGGTATCGGTTTATTTCTACGATATGGAGTCGTGGGGCCAGACGACATGCAAAAATTAGACATACACGTTGGGATTGGCAGGCGAGAGCGCAAGGCTTAAGCCGAGCCTTCGTCCGACTCGACGCCGCAGCCTTCGGCCGACTCCGTGGTCTCGTCCGTGGTGGCTTCCGTGGCCGAGGCGGCCGATGAGGTGGTCGTGGACGTGGAGGTCGAGGCGGGCGTGACCGTGGGGGTCGAGGACGACGAAGCCGAAGCAGCCGTCGACGTGGTGGTGGCGGCCGACGAGGCGGCAGACGCCGAGGCCGAGGCGCACGTGGTCTGCGTGGTGGGGCTGGTCGTGAAGGCCGTGACCGTGAAGGCCGGGGTGTCACCCACGGCCCAGACACAGCACGGGTCGCCGAAGGCCTCGCCGTTGGTCATGGTCGAGCTGGGGAACGTGGTCTGGCAGAAAGCTGTGGTCCAGGTGGCGCTGACGCCGTCGAAGGCCGTGCCAAAGTCCGTGTAGCCGTCATCCGTGTGGCCGAGGTCCTTGGCGAACAGCGAACCGTTTGGGAGCTCGTCCAGGTACTTGGCGTAACCGTGAACCTGGCTGGCCGCAAGGGCGGCAACAAGCGCGATGGAGGCGATCTGCATCATAATGGACTGCTCTGGAATGGGGGGCTGGACCTGTGGGCGGCGGATTCAAGAATGAGTGAGGATCAGAGTCTCGGGCCGCCTGGACGCAGAGGCCTGGAGGATCGCGGGCGCATCGGGAAAGGAGGGGGAGCGTGAGAGATCCGCCTGCTGGTGATACGAATCCATCTGGCGGACGTGATGTTGTGCGCTCGCGAGCCAAATCTGGTGGTTTGATAGCGGGACGTCACGCGCAGCCGCGCCAGATGGCGGACCATGTGTTGCCGCCAGCTGGGATTTCGGCAAAGGCGGCGAATAGCAGACTGACTCTGGGTCCCACTTCTGCCTTGTTTCAAGACTGGTACAGAAAGTGGTACACCGGTCGTGAGACGGAGAAGAACACAATGTGAAGGAGGAACAGAGCTTCAGATGCACAAGCAAACGCACAGCTGGGTGTGAATGGCGGCATTTAGGTGAGGAAGGGACGAAGGTCCCTTCCAGCTAGAGACAGAGTGGGCATACAGGACCACCAGCAGACGCAGAAGCAGGGGCTAGGTTCGTTGGTGGTTCGTTCACCAAGAGCAGATGGGGCTGTTCCTGCGTTCCGTCGGTTCGTTCGGTGGAGATTGGCGTTTTGCCACTAGCGCCTTGTGCTCTGCGGTTGTGGCATTCTCAATGCAAATCCACATGCGCCAGCCAGCCAGCCGCACACACACACAGCGACAGCCGCATAACGTGCAGTTGTGCATCTGCTTTTGGAGAGATGGCGATGCCTGGGTAATCAGGGCATGCAATTAATTGAAGGCACGGCTGCTTGTCTGCGTCGACCAACTTGGCAGAGAGGGTCTGCAGTACCGTACAGCCTCATTTATTAGGTGAGCAGCGAGGTGTGTACCATTGTGGGTGGTACAGTGTGGTATTCCTGTGTGCAAACCCGTGGCAACTGAAGGCAAATGGATGCACATGCATGGGCTCCCCCTCACGAGTGTTTGCTCTGCAGTGTCCAATGGCTAATCGTTAGGGAGGTTCATTCACTCCATCGAAACAACGCATGAGATGCCTGCAGTCAGCAGTACTGTACACACATAAAAGACTTGGCACAGCGAATGCATCTGATTGCGCATCTATGATTCTCAGTGCTTTGGTTTCGTAGGAGCGCCTACAGAGAGAGAGAGAGATTCCTGCATGGCGAGGCGCAGCTCAAGAGATCAATCCGTTGTGTGATTTCCTGCAGTCAGCACATGCGACTCAACTTCGCCGCCTTCCGTCCACAGTTTTCCGATAGAGGACATCGGGCAATACTTTTGTTGAGTACAGTACACTGTACCAATGCCATCTTTTGGTCTGGCAAACATTCGCCATCTCAAGCCAATGCGCATGCGGCTGATCCTGCGCTCTTCCTCTTCGTCTCTGCGGCGTCAGGAGCCTGCGCCCTGGTTCTCCTCCGCTGTCAATGGACCCCGCCGTCGTGCTGTAGCCAGTGGCCTGCGTCGCCCATGGGACCAGGATCAAGAGAGCGAAACTTCCGCTCCACCAGCTCCGATGCTGGCGCTGCCCGAGTCCTCCTATGCGCTGTACGCAGAGGACGTGCACTGCTTCCTCGGCCTCAATGGCAGCGGCAAGACGAAACTGCTGAAGCAGCTGCAGCAGGCTGCGGATGCCACCATCAGCCAGGGTGGTAGCTCTCGCTGCCGCGTTTCCAGCCTCAGTCTGGACGCGCATCGCGCATTCGTCGCGAAGCATGGCGACCGCATCGTGGCCGACGTGCTAGGCGGCGTCGGTTCGCCCACAGCGCGAGATTTGATCGTGCGCTTGGGTCTGTTCCCTGTGTGGGAGTCCCATGTGCGGCATCTATCTACAGGCGAGATCCGCAAGGTCATGCTGGCCGTCACGCTGCTCCAGGTGCCCAAGGCGAACGTGCTGATCCTGGACCAGCCGTTCGATGGCCTGGACGTCGCTGCTCGAGCGCAGCTGCAGTGGATGCTCACGCAGCTCACGAGAGGCTTCACGCGGCTGCTGGTGGAGACCGGTTTCGGCCGCAACACGGCGCTGGCATACAAGACCCAAGTGCTGCTGGTCGCGAACCGACTCGAGCAGGTCTTCCCCGATATTCTCTCGCACGTTGTGTTGCTCAGCAAGCAGCAGCAATCGGAGGATACCAAGCCGCCGCTGGAGATCGTACCATGGGTGTTTGATGACGTCAAACAAGCCGAAGGTAGTGAGGCCATGATGGAGAAGCTGCATGGGTTCTTGGACCGACAAAACCAGGCCACACGCAATCAAATGAATGATAGCGAGATCGTCGATCTCGTTCAGCAGCTCTTTGAAACTAGTGGAGAGAGGGCTCTGCACCCTGCAGTCGAGCTGAGCGAGGTCTCGATCGCGTACGATCGTCGGGTGTTACTGGACGCCGTGGATTTTGCGCGCCATTCGCATGACCATTGGGTGCTACTGGGCCCGAATGGCTCCGGCAAGAGCTCGCTCATGCGCGTGCTGATGCAGACGCCGGGCCATGGACTCAGCAAGGGCAAAGTGCGCCTGCGTGGCGTCGACGTGCTGAACGATGAAGAAGATTCCATTCGCGTTGAAGCCATCTCGACGGACCAGCATATCCACTTGCTGCACCAGAGCGTCTCGGATCAAGACGACTCGACGCCCATGCCGACAGCTCAGCAGCTGATCCAAGAGAATGCAAAGTCCGGAGAGAAAGCTCAGCTTGCCGCCCAGCTCTTGGCTCTGGACCCGAGTCTGCTGACTCGCAGCTTTGCGGAGCTGTCGCAGGGCGAGCAGCAGCTTGTGCTCATCGCTCGTGCGCTAGCGGCCTGCCCGCAGGTGCTGATCCTGGACGAGATCACACATGGGCTGGATCCGTTCAACCGTGCGCATGTCCTGCGCGTGATTAACTCGATCGGCACTCACGCGTCGCACGAGACCCATTTGATCCTCATCACGCACCACGAGGACGAGATCACCGAGTGCTTCTCGGGCGTGTTCGAGATCAAGGACAGGCAGCTGGTCGAGCGACAACCAGAGTGATAGATCTAATACAATGGCAAGTCTACAGCTACAATCATGCGTTTCATTGATTAACTCTACGCGTACGGGCAGTCCACACCGTTCATCTCGACATAGACCGACTTGAGCTGAGTCCAGGACTCGATGCCGGCCAGGCCGTTCTCTCGGCCGAGACCCGACTTCTTGAAGCCGCCCCAAGGCAGCTCCACGGGCGCCAGGTTGTAGTTGTTAATCCAGGACGTGCCGACCTGGAGGTTGGCCACCATGCGGTGCGCACGCTGCAGGTCCTTGGTGAACACGCCGGCCGAAAGTCCGAACTCGCTGTCGTTGGCGCGAGCAAGCACTTCTTCCTCCGTGTCGAACGGCAGCACGCTCATGACCATGCCGAAGATCTCTTCGCGAACGATCGCCATATCGTCCGTGCAATCCACAAAGATGGCAGGCGTGAGGAAATAGCCGTTCTCGCTGCCAGCCACGGGCGTCACACGCTGCCCACCGCCGCTCAGCAGGGTCGCGCCTTCAGCGACGCCCTTGGCGATATAGCTCTCGACCAGCGCCATGTGCTTGGCGTGGATCATGGGGCCGATGTCCATCGTCGGATCCAGCGGGTCGCCGATCTTGAGCTTGAGCGTGCGCTCATGCAGTCGCTTCACGAACTGGTCGAAAATCTTGCGCTGCACAAACACTCGCGTGCCGTTGGAGCAGACCTGGCCAGAAGAGTACCAGTTGCCGATCATGGCGCCCGAGACAGCCTGCTCCACGTCGGCGTCTTCAAACACGATCAGAGGCGACTTGCCGCCCAGCTCCATCGTGACCTTCTTCAGTCCTGCCGCGGCGCTCTCGTACACGCGACGGCCGGTGCCCACGGATCCAGTGAATGAGACCTTGGCCACCGCCGGATGGGTCGCCAGGGCGCTGCCGACCTCACCGGCGCCCAGCACAACGCTGAATACGCCTTCAGGCACGCCAGCCTCCAGGTACGCTTCAGCCAGCTTGAGCGCCGTGAGCGGAGTCTCTTCAGAGGGCTTGAAGACCATGGAGTTACCAAACGCCAGGGCCGGAGCCGACTTCCACGCCGCACTCTGCAGCGGGTAGTTCCAGGCGCCAATGCCTGCCGTCACACCGAGAGGCTCCCGGCGAGTGTACGCCCAGCTGCCGCCAGGCATGTCGAGCATCTGGCCTCCAACGGAAGCGCCCACGCCACCATAGTAGTTGAGGCAATCGGTCGCGCTGAGCACGTCCACGACCGTGGTCTCGGCCATGGCGCGGCCGGTATCGATGGTCTCGAGGCGCGCGATCTCGTCGTTCTGCTTGGTTAGAATGTCAGCGGCCTTGCGCAGGATTGTGCCGCGTTCCGTGGGCGACAGCGCCTTCCACTGGGCCTGGCCAGCGCGTGCGCCCTGCACAGCCGCGTCCACAAGCTTGGCGTCGGCGGTCTGTACTTCGGTCTCGGGCTTGCCCGTGGTCGCGTTCATGAGTGTGAGCAGCGGGGACGAGGCCTCGGCCACGTACTGGCCGTTGACGAAGGAGCGCACGCGGCGCAGCGCGGTCTTGTGCACGGAGGAGCTCATGGTTCGCTGCTGCTCGAATGGGGAAATGAGCTCTTCAAAAGGATGTTGAATGTGTTGGTGGATAAGAAACCGGTATTTGCTCGGTTATTGTATGCGACATGCGACAGGATACCGGTTGCTGTACTGAATACCGCCGTATGTTGAGGTGTCGCACATCAAAAACATGGGTGTTTTAGACAAATTCGATTGTTGTTGCACCTGCAGCCGGGCGTGTCTCTTGGGGCTTGATGGCATTCGCGGGGCTCTTGCTCCGGAACGCCAGCGAAAGGAAGTCGGCAGAGCTCAAGGGCGGAGCTGGTGGTTGATCTTTGTCGTCTGCGCTCACTTGAAGCTCCTGGAAAAAGGCCGTTGCTGCGTCATCATCTTGCTCCTGGTCAAAGTCTGGCGCAGAAGGTGCATACTGCGGACTTGGGATAATGGATACCATGACGGCGTTATGGACCGCTAGTTGCTCCTCAACAGTGACGTCGCATGCGAGCTCTTCATTGCTGGCGTCCGCTGAATCACAAGACTCGATCGGCTGCTCCATGGCTTCGGATGGCATCGAGAGCGAGATGTGGTCCATGCACATTTCACAAAAGGACTCGCTCAAGGGATTGAGAAACGTGCACTGGCGACAGCTCCATGAGGTCGCTGCAACTGGCTGCATCGGCTCCTCATAGATCAGGGCTTCTTCGGCGATCACTTCATGCGCTTCGACCACCACTGGGGCATCCGAGAGGTTGAGCTCCGTTGATGCATCAGATTCTACCGTTTGGGCGTGGTCAGCGACCTGGAACTCGGCGCTTTGCTCTGTGTACGCGGAGCCGTAGTAATACGCGTTATACGCTGCTGTTTCTTCCTCTGTCCACTCGTACTCGGTCTGGACTGGATCCGCTGCATACGAAGTGTAGTCCTGGTACGTCGGGACGGACTGCTGGGGCTCATCTAGCACCTGCTGAAGCGCGATCTTGAGTCGTGCTGGAATCTCGAGCCTGAACGCATGCCAGTAGACAGATCAGCCCAATACCGTAGAGCTCCGAGTCTACAGGAACACATACGCATGCCACTCATCCGTGGCTTGTCGAGCCACACGCAAGTCGCCTGCTGTCTGCAGCCAATTCTTCCTGCAAAGCGATTCAATGTGCAAGTCAGCAATCACGCTAATAGCCAGATAGCTAGCCACTAATGATCCACACACCTGACCAGGTAGTCGAGAATGCGCTGCAGCTCTTCCTGTTGCCGCTCTTGGCCGATTCTCGCGGCTGCAGACCACAATATGTCCATCGTGGACACCTCATCGCCCACCTGCCAAGCCATGCTGGTTCACTCTCGATCACTCGCCTCTATTATTTGTAGCAGGCCAAGAATAACTTAATCTAAACATGCGAGAGCCTCATGAGGCAGCCACGTCGTCTTCATGCGTCAAGAGGTGCTTCTGATAGCACTTCTCAGACACGTAGAGCTTCTTGCAGCCGTCCGAGGGGCAAGCAAACGTCCTCTTCTTGATCACCTCCGGATGCTGCTGCTTCATGTGCTTCCTCAGCTCAGCAGCCGATCGAAGCGGGTCTGCTTCACAGCCGTCGGCCGGGCATGGACGTGGGAACGTCTTCTTCGGCAACACTGGCTTCGGGTGAGCCTGCTGGATATGCAGCCTGAGCTGATTTGCCGAGCCAAACGAGGCGCCACACCCAACACGAGAGCACTGGCACTGCTCGTGTATCAGAAAGTGCTGGTCCAGTTCTTGCTGGGTATTCACAATGTCGTAGCAGTCG
>JAADVF010000228.1:0-38419 GCA_023334555.1 Elongisporangium undulatum
AACAGCTTCACCATGGTTGCTCTGCTTTTGAACTGATTGTGCGGAGAGAAAGAGAGCGGGTCGCTAACCATCAAACATCGTCCTTGCCGCATGATGTTCACACAGTCGGACAAAAAGGAATACTGTAGCAGCTCCTGCTCAATTGAAGCTGGTTCCGGATACGCTTGAACGTGACTGGGCTTTCTGGTGCCTCAGACTCCAGCAAATAACCTGCCGAGAGAACGAGCCGAACGTGCGGTGGAAGCCACGCTCTCAAAAGCTCAGTCCAGGAGACGCTATCGTTATACTGGTGCTGGCAGTCATCCAGCATGAACAGCGTGAGCTGGCCGCTGGGTATCCCACAGGTGTGCTTGAGCACACTGACTCCGTATCGCATGAGATGATCGTTGGCGTGTTCGATTGGATCGTTGTACGCAATCCAAACACAGCGGATCTCAGGGCAGCAAACATGGTCAGCAGTGACGTTCTTCCGGTGGCGGGCGGAGACGACAGCAGCAACAGACTGGTGGACATCACCTCGTGATAGAGTTTCTCAACCAGCGCATTAAGTGCAAGATGAGGGAGCTGCGAGTTGAGTCCCTCAGCATGCGGTCGATACGATTCAAATCGCAGGTGTGGCGATGGTCTCTGAGTCCGAACAACCACCAGGACGTGGATCTGGTCCGTAGGTGGCTCCGGCATGCCCGGCAACACGCTCTGAAGGCCAGACTCGCCATGTAATTCTTCGTCTTCATGCGTTAGCGCTTCAATTGCTGCCGTATTTTCCCCCTTTTCCAGCTTCTTCACACCCTCAGTGCTCGACTCGAGCCAGGCGTCGCCGGTCTTGGCCAAGAACAGCTTCAGATCATCCGCCTTGAAGGCGTTCTCGTTCAGGTTCTTGATCGCGTTCTTCAAAGCGCCTACCAATTGACGCGGGTCCATGTCCACAGGAAACGCGCTTGTCTTCATCCCGCCAACGCACAGAACAGCTTCAGAGACAGAGAGAGTGTCGCTCACCATCAACGAACTGAAGAGACGAGGCCAATCAAAGAATACACACCAAAACACTTCATTATGGTTCAAACACACACTGTTCGTTCCCATCCCACGACGTCACTTTACTCACGACGAGGACGGAGGTCCCTGCGGCGGCGGAGGCGGTTGCTGCGGCGGCTGCTGGTTCTGGGGTGACACCTCTCGGTCGCTACCTGACGGTCGCTGCTGGTGCTGGAGCTGCATCATCTGGAGGTGGTGCTGCAGCGACTGGTGCTGGAGCTGTTGCTGGTGGAGCTGCTGTTGCTGATGGTATTCGTGCTCCTGCTGGTATTGCTGTTGCTGCTGCAGCTGCTGCTGGTACTGCGCGTGGGACTGGTGGTACTGCGCTTGCTGCTGCTGGTACTGAGCTTGCTGGTGTTGCTGCTGCTGCTGTTGTTGCTGCTGCTGTTGGTACTGGTGCTGCTGGATATGCTGCTGACTCTGGATCGCATTCGTGTACCGAGCCACATTGGCCGCCATGTCCATTGCTTCCTGTCGGGCCTGCTGGGCCTCCTGCAGCGCACGGGCAGCTGCTGCGGCTGCCGCGGCAGCACGAGCTGCCTCTTCTTCGGCTCTTCGCGCTAGTCGCTCTTTCTCCATGGCGGCACGGCGCAGCAATTCTGCCTCCTCTT
The DNA here is from genome assembly GCA_023334555.1 of Elongisporangium undulatum. Lineage (NCBI taxonomy): Eukaryota > Oomycota > Peronosporomycetes > Pythiales > Pythiaceae > Elongisporangium > Elongisporangium undulatum. Next base: position 1,647 of record JAADVF010000228.1, read on the forward strand.
CGTATCGCATTTGCTGGTGGTGGTACGACCACAACATCTCCTGCTGCTGGTGCTGTTGTTGGTGGGGCGATGGCACCGGAGGCGAACCCGAAGGCGCGCTACGTGGCCGAGACTCGGTCATGACGCTGGAAGCGCTGGCACTCGTGGTCACACTGGTGTTCATTCTTGAAGAGACACCACCACTCGAGACATCCGCACTCGTCTGCTGCTGCTGGGGCTGCTGACGATGCTGCTGATCTCCGTGGCTGGGCGTCGTGTTGAGCACCGAGCCGATCGTTCCACGTCCTGACGACGCTTCACCTTCCTGCTGCTGCTGGTAGTACGAGCCGTGGGGCGTTGTCCGCATGGGCGAATGATGGCCAGCCGTCGGGGACGCGCCGTTCAACAGATTGAGCATGAGTCCCATGCGACTGTTGCTAGAGCTCGCGTTGCTGCTGCTGCTTCCGCCGCTGGGAGCAGGCGCAGGCAGTGATGGAGGTCTGCGCGGCAGCAAATGCGCCGTTGGACTAGGCACCGTCGCTGGGGGCAGTGCCGGTTCCGGGCCATTCGACCCCACGCTATTGCGCATCGATCGAGGAGAATCCTGTTGGGTCGAGTCGCGAGGTGTGACGACGACCCGAGGGGACTCAGACTCGTTCAGGATCGACGAGAACGACATGCGGCTTGATGGTGCGATACGCTGAATCGGAGGCGGCGGAGCAAGAGGAGGGGCCGACACTGATGACACTGTCACTGATGAAGATCCCGGCGCAGTACTTCTATCGCTGGGGCGTTCAAAGGACTGGCGCTGTGAGTCCACACTGTCGCTGCGTTGGGGCTTTGGATCCATTCTTCCTCCAGAGTAGCCAGCGTTGGCCATCGAGTACATATTCGCTTGAGGCTCACGCTTGGGCTCGAGACCACTCAGCATGGACTGACGTGGGCTGTTGGACTGACTCATGCCCTGTATACTGGTGCCAGCTCCAGAATTATTCATCATAGCGAGATTCATCATCGCACGCGAAGACATCGAGCCGCTGCTGCCGCCTTCCATCTGCGCAGGCATATTCGGATCGTTTCCACTGTTCGGATCCATGATGCTATACGGTCGAGCATTTGGATTAGCTAGGCCCAAATGCGCCGCAGCAGCTGCGGCCAACGCGTGTGGATGCGCATGCGCATGAACCATCGGATGGTACAAACTCGGATGCGGGAGCTCTCCGTAGGACGCGCGTGCCTGCTGCATATGCTGCATCTGCATCTGCACAGCTCGTGCATGCTGCGCCGGATGCGTGCCCGTGGGAGATGATTGAGGCGCGTGAACTTGACCATGGCTGGATCCACCGTGCCCAACGACAGCAGCGACCTGCTGTTGCAGCGAATGCAATGACAGGTGCTGCTGCTGTTGCTGCTGGGAATTCACTTGGTTGCCGTGAGCTTGAGTGCTATGTTGCGCAAACTGCATCAGTCGAGCATTCGGATTCTTCATCTGGCCGTCATGGTACGGACTTCCAGGACCAGCGACATCCGCAGATCCCAAACCCTGAGGCTTGTGCTGCTGCTGCTGCTGAAGCTGAAGCATTTGGAGCTGGTGCTGCATATTCAGCAGCTTCAGATACCGTTCTGAATTCGACGTGCCGCTGTTTCCACCGCCAAGCTGCTGCTGTTGTTGTGCTGAACCGCCATGCATCTGCGTTTGCAACATCGCCAGAGATGCAGGTGACATGTCGAACGCCACCCCATGGCCAGCTGTCGGCATTGATGACATCGACATTGCTTCGCTGGTGTTCATATTCGAATTGACAGAAGACACAGCGTGCTCCATCATCATCGCACCAGTGATGCTACCTAGTGAAGTAGAGCGGTCGCGAGGGGAAGACGCCGAGCTGGCATGTCCGCCGCCCGGCATATTTCCACCAGATTTGATACCTCCACTGTCGATGCGTCGCTTCAAAATCTCCTGCAGACCGAGCCGGTTCTTGTAATTCTGATAGTAGTTCTTGATCTGGGCCGCCGTCTTCGTTGGAATGCTGTCGGTCAATGTAGCCCAGTCCTTGCCATGCATCTAACAAAGAAGCCACACAGTCAACATGTCAGTTGCAAATAACAATGAAGTCCATCAATAGCAAATGTACCGAGAAGAATTTCAGGAAGTCAGCCTTCTCAACTTCCGTCCACTTCTGAACCACACGCTTCGCCGGAAGCGTTGACCCATTCGCACCGGCACCAGTTGAAGCAGACGCCGCCGCTGAGGTAGCATTACTGGACGCGTTCATGTCATAGTCTCCGCTTGCTTGTGTTGACTCGTTGCTTGCCTCAGCAGCTCCTGCCGCTGCTGCGGCAAGCGCCAAAACCCCGACACCTCCGGCATTCGAGTTGGAACCTCCAGCGTGAGCGACCGAAATTGGAGGCCCAGAAGGGCTACCCAAAGCCATAGGTGTATTCGTACTTGCTTGAATCCTCGGCGAAGTCATACTTGAGGAATTAGCTTGGTTGCTTCGTCTCGAACCAGGCGTAGCGGGACCACTTTTGCCACTCTTTTTGCCACTTGGTCGCTCTTTATCTTCACTCGTAATCACGCGAGGCGAGTTTTTGTGCGCTGGTATCGTGGCTGCAGTTGGAGTTGTTGCAGACGCCGCAGAAGATTTCTTCCGAGATGTAGCTGCAGTTGCGCCATTAGGGCCATTTGCACCAGACGATGTCGCCGCCGATGAAGAGGCACCAGCGCCTGACGCCTGCGCCGCAGCTGCATCTTGCATTCGCTTCAACTTGCGCTGTTGCTTCAGCTCTTTCCTGGTCAACTGAGTCGTCGACGAGCCACTGGCGGCACCGCCCGTCTTGCTTCCTGCCGAGGCAGAATTACTACCAGCCGCAGCATTCTGTTTGGTCTTCGTGTCGTTATCCTGGCGAGAGTTGGCCGTTGTAGCTAGACGTTGAGCGGGCGCATCCACTGGGAATTGGAAGCGTTCGAAGCGTTCTTTAGCCGATACGCTAGTTGGCCGATAGCCAGTGCTGTAAGAGTTATCACTCAGCCACTCCGTGTACGCGACGAGAAACGGTTGCTGTTGACCTGCAACGAACTCTGCCAGTGGCTGAGAGAACAAGGTATCACTTTCAGGCGAATGTTCTTCCCCGTCTTGTTGATCACTCGCTTCCGTTGTTGCTGTGTTGGTACGGGTCGGCGCTGAAGCCAATGGTCCGTTGCTTGGCAACAAAGTGACGAGTGTCAATGCAGAGCGCAATACACCATCCTGTTGACTGTTACTATTACCGGCAACCTCATCAGCATTCTTCGCACCAGTTCCAAGTATCAATTGCGCACCAGCAGAATTCAAGACATTATCAGACGCTTGATGAGACCGGAAGTTAGAAGGATGCAGCAAAAGCCGAGCAACATGTTCAGGAAACTTGACACCCAACGCGATTGAAGCGCAAGCCGACAGGTTCCAGCAGCTCCACGTATTCTTGGATCCAGCACCACGACGTCGCAGTTGTTGTTCTCGCAGCAGTGCTTTGTAATCGACTACTTTCTTCGTTTGATAGTAGAGCGAGATTACATCGCCTGTGGTCTTGTTACTCAAGAACGACGAAATGCGCGCGAAGTTTTTCGGGAACTGCAAAAACTTGTCCATGTAAATGCATTTCTCCACATCAGTCCATGGGTTCACGTGCTTTTCGTCTAGCTCGCGCTCCTTCCAGTCGAGTGTAAGTCCATTACTCATCGCTCCCTGGCCGTAGCCATAGCGCTCAAAGTAACGAGCCTTTCGCTCGGCAGGCGTAATCAGCATGTCAGGAATCACGGTCGTCAACGCATTTTTCAGCCGTTTCTTTCGGACCTCTTGGTCTATCAGCGCCTGCGCCTTCGCCTGCTCCAACTTCTCAAGGTCACTCTTCGACTGGATGTCCGAATTCGAGTTATTCGTCAATCGTGACGACGTTCGAACCACTGGATTACTCGTCGCACCGCTGGAGGACCCGCTTCCAGATGGCTCACTTGAGTCTTTGCCGGCATTGGCAAACAACACCTGAACGTGAGGACTCTGGAGATGGTGGTTAGTACTAGACGGTGTGGTCGTCGAGGTACCATCACCAGCTCCGGGTGTTGAGCTCGCATGCTTCTGCTTTTGCTTCAACTTGTGTTTGCTCCTCAATTTGTCCTGGCGCTTACGATCCTTCTCCATCTTCTTCACGCGTTGCTTCCACAATTTTTTCAGATCCACATACTCGCGTGCCAGCGACTTCAGATGCTCATGACGGAGACGATTCCGAGCGCGCACTTTCAAGCGAACACTGTCGGCAAGGGCGCGTCCACGATCGATGTTCCGATAGTAAAACGCGTATTCAGACGGCTGGCGATAGATTTTGGTCACCTCGCGCCCATTCTCCAAGCGTTTAGGAATCTCATCGTTCGCCACCGCCGCTTTGCGCATGTTATCTTGCAGCATAGATGAGACCAACGTCACGTAGGCAGGATCCACGGCCGTTCTTACTGGCAAAGGAGATACAACAGGAGCAGCTACCGGCCCGACCACCCCATTAGACGGTGTACTCAGAGCATTAGCTTTTAGTGCCCGCTTCTGATTCGCAGCAATGATATCGTTTCCGTCTTCGGCAGGACGCTTCTCATCTGCAGCTACTCCATTCGCAGCAGTAATTGTTGTGTCTGCCTTCGACGCCTCGGTCTCTTGCAAAGTCTTCTGCAGCATCTTCATTTGCTTTTTCAGATCTGACATTCCGGAATCCAGCTCATCAATTGAAGCCAAAATCGCTTCTTTCGAGGGTCTTGCTTCATTGGCAACTTCGACGGGTTCCCTTTCTGTTTGAGGTTGGGATGCTTTGACGTCAACCATCGGAGTGTCCGTCTCCTGTACCAGAGCGGGGGCTGGGATTTCCGGTTCTAGCAGAGCAGCAGGAACTGATTCTTGCTGCACTGAAGGCTCAGACGACACAATCTCACTCGAAGATACCTCCGCATCTGCAGATTCAGCAATTTCTTGGACAACCGGCATCTCCAGATCAGCATTCGCATTCGCTGCTGAGGCCACTGCACTTTCGCTGCGCACAGACGGACTGCCAATATCAGCGCCTTCGGTTCTCGCTGGAGATGCTGTGTTTTCGTTCGACACCTTTGAGCTGCTGGGGCTATCTATCTGCTTCACAAGACCTTCGCCCCATCCGATTCGAGGCCGCTTGGGCGCTGCTGGTGGCGGAGATGATGCCACGAGACCTTGACCCCATCCCAGACGCGGACGCTTCGACATTTTGGTTGGCGTCGAGAATCCTGTGTCGTCGAGAGACCCTCCGATGGGCGGGAGCGGGATTTCAGGTAGCACAGGCAATTCTTCACTCATGGTAGATGGCAACGGAGGAGTCTGAACAGCATTCGCTGCTGGCACCGTTAGCACAACTCGAGGCGAGTCGATTCTGTTTTCAACACCAGAAATCATATCCTTTTTCACCTCGTCGCGTCGCTGACGCTTTCGTGCCTCGTCGATTGGGAGAGACTGCGGATGCTTTGATGCTAATGTGCTGCCCGATCCACCGCTCGGTCGTCGTCCAAAACCAGTGGCGCTACTACTACCAGCGGAATAACTGGAACTTGCTGATGTAACAGACTGCGACTTGGTCAACATGGGCTGAACATACTCGGAGCTTCGGTCGGTAAACGAGGAATGACGCTCCAAAGACGGTCGACCAGGTCCGCGCTGCGGAGAATTACGCCGGAAGTCCGAATGCATCGTGCGGTGCTTTGCGTCCCCTTCTCGTCTACTATCGTAGAACAAGCGGTGCGCATCACGGGAATGCGAGTTGCTGCCGGTAGGAGTCGATTGAACTGAAAAGGACGAGGCACGGGGCTTGACGGAATCATCGACATCCCCTGGAGAAGGCTCAGGAAAGCCAGTTCTGAAGCCTCTCTCATCCGTCACACTCATTCGCCGGACATGCTCTCCGTTTGAAGAGCGAGTCATAAATTCTGCTCGATGGTCACGCTGAACTGGTGGAGCAGCGACCGGCTTGTGACTAAGTGAGGCCGTCCGCATACGCTTCTCATCATAATCATCCCTAAATCTTGGTTCTGGCTGTTTTTCCATTGTGCGTCTTTCGTGGAATACGGGTTCACGCTGCGCACGTTCATCCTCACGAGAAGAACTAACAGTCCGTACTTGGCGCTCTGCTACTGGAGGCTTCTCCTGGACATCCTTCGGTGGCGATGCCGCCTTAACAGCCATCTCCTGCGCATCCTTCGGTGGCGATACCGCCTTAGCAGCCTTCTCGTGTACATACGTCGGTGGCGATGCCGCTTTAGCAACCATCTCCTGCGCATCTTTTGGTGGTGATACCGCCTCAACTGCCTTCTCCTGCACGTCCTTCGGTGGCGATGGCGACTTACCAGCCTTCTCTTGCGCATCCTTCGGTGGCGATACTACCTTAACTTCCTTCTCCTGGTCGATGGTTGTCGCATTCACTTCATCCTTGACAGCTGATGCTGTAGCAACCATATCCTTAGGAGCATCGCTTGATTCCGTTGGTGGTTTCACTGCAGGCTTATCTTCGATTGGCTGAACCACATCCTTTGAATCTTTCGATAGCACCGTCGGCTTGTCTTCATTGTTGTGACTTCTCTTTTCTTCAAATGAAGGCTGGGCATTGGCTTGCAGGATTCCGATGGTACTCGACTCCAGAGAAACTGCTTCAGTCTTTTCCTCTTCTGTCAGTGCAGGCACAGCAATGGCAGAGTCCACAACCAGCTCCACCGGCGTCTTAGATTCATCTGTAGCAACATGGCGCACGCTTTCTGTTGCTTCAGTATCTTCAGTTGCTTCAATGGTTTCACTGGTTTCGACCATCTCAGCATCAGCCGTCTGTACCACTTGCTCGGTATCAGTCGACTTTGTCGCTTCCGCAATCACATCCTCACGTTTCTCCAGCGTGCTGGCGTCAGCAGCAGACGGCACGGATGGTGGACTTTCCGCTTTCATTTCCACGCCGCTTGTCACGACGGCCACGATCTGCCCTTCTTCGTGTCCTGACTCAGAAGTCACGGACTTGGTGTCATCTGCCTTCGTGGCCTCTTCCGGAGTCATTGGTTTCGTAACCTCAACAACCTCAGAGGTTGAAACCTCTCCAAGCTCCTCAATGTGCTCACCTTCTTCCATCGCGGAATCCGAGTCCCTGGCCTCTTCTGCACTGGAGTCCACAGCCATCTCACTTGATGCTGGCTTTGCTTCTGGCTGCACGCTGGTCTGCTTGTCTTGTTTTTCTCCATCAATGGATTTGGCCACAAGAGTCTCACGTTTCGGCTTGGCCACAGGTTTCTCTTCCACGACTGCCCCGGGCTCCTCTTTCTCTTGCACGGGTCTCATGTCTTCCGACTTCTTGGTCTCGATCAATCGCTTTCTCTTGGCATCGGCTGCTACTCGCAGTGCATTCGGGTCCAGCTTGTGAACTTCGCTTTCGCCGTCGTCGCTGGCAGGCTGCGATCCTTTGGGCGTTGACACGCGACTGCTGTTGTTGCTTCCATAGGCTCCAGGACGTGGCGGCAGCGTGTGCGCACTCAGGATTAGGTCGCGGCGTGCCTTGCTGCTCAAGACGATAGTCGTGGACCGCTCGTGCGGCTTGCTGTCGATACTGCTAGCCGTCTCCTCGCCGTCATTCGGGCTTCTGGCACTGGAGACACTGCGACGTCCTCGCCCACCGGCAGACGATGAGTTTCCACGCGCAGCGGCTTCCCGTTCGCGCTGCTCGCGCATCATTCGGTCCCGGAAGCTGCCGGCCACTGGCGTCGTGGACGGCTCGTGACCACTGTTTCCAGCTCGGTCTCTGCTCTCAGACCTTCGCGGTCCCGGCGGTGCGTTATGCCGTTGCGGCGGAGGCTGATCAAAGCCGCCCTTGCTAAAGCCGAAGCGCGGATGCTCTGGCTGCTGCTGATAGAAACGCCCGCCGCCTCCGCGTTGCCGCATGTTGCTGATGCCACGACCTCCGCGCATGCCTGGATCGGGATCTCGTTCGCGGCTCCGATCGCGGTACATTGGTGCGCCGTTCATGCCGCCGTTGTTGTTGCCGCCTCCACGGCCACCGCGTCCTGGTCGTTCGGCGTATCGAGAGTTCCATTCGCCTCGGAAGGCGCTGTGGCTCGGCTGCTGACGTCGAGGCGACCAGGAGCGCGAGCGCGAGCGTGATCTGGACATGGATCGAGGCGAACGCGAGGGCGAGCGGGAGATCGACCGCTGGCCGCGCATGGGCGGACGGTTGTTGTTGCCGAATGGGCCGCGCATCTCTCGCTCGCGTTCGCGCTCACGCTCTCGCTCTCGAGGCGGCGGCTGGTCAAAGTTGCGTCCCTGTGAGTTGTGGCGCTTGAAGTACCCGCCGCCATTGCCATTGCCGCCGGACGACTGGAAGTGATTGCTGTTGCTGCCACCGCGGCCTCCGCCATTGAAAAACCGCCCTCCGCCGCCGAATCGGCCACGACCTAGAACCCAGGCAGCACCTCAGGTGAGCCACCTCCCATATGCAGCGCTGGTTCCCGCCATCGGACGCACCTGCCGGTCTAGAACGAAGCGGCTCTGCGTGCGAGCGCAACGAGCTGCTGCTGCCTAATGGTAACGAATCCGCGCTGTCGCGCGAACTCTTGAGCTGTATAATGCGCGTCTTTCCGGGCTCTCGATTGCCTCCGTCTCTGTCTCGAGAGCCTGCGCTGCTGTGCGCGCCCGGTCTGTCCCGCGCCGTGTCCGGAGGCCCGTCGGCCATCCTTCCTTCCTTCTCCTGCTGCGCGCTAATGGCGGCCGCTAGAAAGACGAGGGGGAGTGGACGCAAGAGCTATAGGGCCACTACGCTATTGCGCCCGGTCTATGCACTGACTGCTGCCAACACTCAAATAACTGGCCGTCTGTGATTGGTGGAAAATGCGTGTTGAATAGACACTTTATCCACCAGTAAGTGCCACTCATGTAAACAAAACGTGGAAAGAAACCGGTATTCTACCGGTTCCACATTGAATCTACTGTGGATCCAGTCAGCACGTCATCAGCAACAATGGCCGCGTTCTCGGGCTACTCGCTGTGGCTGCTGCCGGACGAGCCCTCGATCAAGCAGCTGAGCGCCACGATCGAGGAATACGCCGAGAAGCTGGACACGCCGGTTTTTGGTCCGCACATGACGCTACTGGGCGGCGTTCCCGTACGTTGTGCGCTTTGGGATCGATTCGCCATACGCCATGCTGACTGACTGACTGACTCTGTTGGAGCTCTAGGGACTGACGCTAGGGGACGCCAAGATCAAGATGCAGCAGCTGGTCGACGCTATCCATGCGGTTGAGGCGGATGTGGTCACGGTCACGTACAAGGAGGATCTTTACTACCAGTGCGTGTTTGCGCTCTTCGAGCTATCGAGTGAGCTCGCGCAAATGAACGAGACGGCCCGCGAGATCTTCGGTCGACAGGATGACCCTCCGTTCATGCCACACGCCAGGTAAGCCTCTCAGTCTCTCTCTATCCGTGCTTTGAAGCGCTAAAGCACTTGCAAGCAGTTTGGTGTATGGAGATCTTGCGACCGAGACGCGCAAGCAAGTGGCAGAGGTATTGGCGCCTCGCTTCCAGGGGCAACGCATGCAGGTACAGAGATCTGTGGTCTTGCAGCACAGAGAGAGAACCTTGGCATCTGATAACCGCTGCTGATGTAGATGCGCAAGCTGCAGCTCTGGGACACGAGTGGCAAGCTGGAGGAGTGGAAGCTCGTGAGTGAGTACGACCTGAGTCAAGCCTGAAGGAGGAGCCTTGTGGTAATAGCGTTAACAAGTTGAGAAGCTACGGCAAGCGATCCTGCAGCCTTAGACACACTTGGTGAGCCATCCCAACGGCCTAACGGACACAAACGCACACACACGGGAGTTAGCATAGCGCAGAGTTCAGGCTCTCAAGCGGACAGACACCTACGCTCCGATCTTCCACAGCGACGGGATCTTGGGGAAGACGATGTACGCGTCATAATCCACTGCGAAGGGCTGACGATCCGGTCCAATGAAGCCAATAGGCTGGCGCGCCGGCACGAGCTGGAAGTTGTTGTCTCCGACTCCGGCGGCCCACTCGAAGCCTTGGTCCGTGAGCTTGAACACCTGCGTGACCTCGTAGGTCGTGAACTTGTCCACGTCTGCGGCTTCTGGCGCCAGCGCATTGGCCTCGAGCGACTGCGTCTCGTGCTGCAGGATCTTCCAGACGCTGCTGATCATGCGCTTGATCTTGCTAGGCGATAGGTCGCTGGCAAGGCCGCTCTCAAAGCAGATCCCGAGCCCGCCCGAAGCGCCCACGTACTCATCCGTGAGCGCCACTTGGCCGCCGGCCAGCAGGAATCGCGGGTCATGCAGCAGGATCTCGCACGGCAGCCGCGCTGCGATCTGCAGCATCGGCCGCGGGATGCCCTGCGCGTGGCCTGCGATGCGCACGAAGGGCGGCGACGGCTTGTTGGTCGAGTGGAGGTCGATCAGCAGGTCGCTCGAGGCCAGGATCGGCTCCAACTCTCGCGCGCGGTGGTGCTCGTAGGCGTCGGTCTCGCGCCACGTGGACAGACTGTCTTCGGAGAAGCAACGGTTGAGGTCCTCGTGCGGTGCGCTGCCACGCCTGCCGATGCGCAGCGCCGCCGGGTTGCCGTAGATCAGCGTCACGCAACCGCTGGTGAGCACGCTGCTGCCGCTGATACCGGGCGACGGCGGTGCGACCTCGAACAGCGCCAGCCGCAGAGCGTCCAGCACCTTGACCCCAATGCGCTCGTTGCCGTGCACGCCGCCTGCGATGGTCACGCGCGGGCCTTGGCCCATGGCCACGCGCGCATTGGCGGCCGAGAAGCGGTGGACCCCATCGAGGAGCTGCGCGAAGGAATTATACGGCCGAGCCATTTCTCTGTTCCGCTTGTGGCAGTTGAAGCGCTTGTGAACTGGGTCTGTGCGTTGGAAGATTGTTCATCAACTGCCTCATGCTGATCCCTTCTAGAGTCAGAGCCGACAAGTTCACGATACGGATAGCTTTGCATCAACTTGACTCGCACAAGACTCCTCGGACAAGGATTGCATGCTACGGTAGCATGCATTGCATTCAGTCGCATTGACTGATCGCAACCCAATTCCCACGGAACGCAATGCAATGCGATCATTCGAAAGCGTGCAGTAGAAGAGATGATGTCCTTCGTTGGCGCTAATAAGATCGAATCATCCGCATGAACGGCACTGCCATACACGGTGTATGGCAGATCGCTCTGGCTGCGTGGCTGTCACTAGAGTCGAGGCCGTATTGAACACCACCCTCGGGCGCATGGAAACCCATGGGCCAGATAAATGCAATCGCCGGATCATAGAGGTGGACGATCGCTTAATGGGCATCATTACAACCCAGAGATCCGTCGACCTGGTCCTCGAAGCGCCAAGCTGCAGCATGAAGGTGTGCGAAATAAGTATACGGCCGAGCCATTTCTCTGTTACACTTGCGACAGTTGAAGCGATCAATCTGGAAATGGGGATGCGAGCGTTGGGGCTCTATCTGCTGCTGCTGCTGGGCCAGGCGCAGAGCAGAATCACGCTGCATGGGACGATCCATGGGGACGACGCGGAGGAGCCGCCGGCCATGCGCGCGCTGCTGCTGACGCACATGTCGACCAAGACCAAGTACCCGGCGCCGCATGGCGAGGAGCTCACGAGCAGTGCGCCGCCGCAGTGCCGCCCAGTGCAGCTCAACTATGTGGTGCGCCACGGCACGCGGTTCCCGACCATGAAAGATATGCGGCGCATCGCTCGAGCACACGAGCGCCTGGCTGCGAACGAGAGCTCACCGCTGCTCATGACCAACACGTCGCCCTCGAGACCGTCCTGGGCCGCGACCTGGACGAATCCGTTCCCCGTGGAGCGCGAGGCCTGGCTGGCCGAGGCCGGCGTGATGGAGATGATCAGCATCGGCATGCGGCTGCGCAAGCGCTTCGGCCAGGCCATGCAGTCGCAGTTCCACGACGCCAGATTCGTCTTCGAGCACACGTGGAAGCCGCGCACGCAGCAGAGTGCCTCGGCCTTTGCCTACGGGTTCTTCAACGGCGTACAGCCGGTGTTCTACCAGTCCAGCCCCATGGGAGAGGACAAGCAGCTGCGGTTCTACGACAACTGCCCCGCGTTCGAGCAGCAGATCGACCGCAACAAGACCGCGACTATCGAGTTCGCCAAGTACCGCGACAGCGATGAGATGCGCCGGAACCTAAGACGCTTCCGGGTCTTGGCGTTCAACGACTCGCTCACGCAGGACGACCTGGAGGCCGCCTATGCTGGGTGCGCGTTCGACGCGGCAGTGCGAGGCGTGTTCAACCACTGGTGCTCGCTGTTCGATGAGCAGATGATCTTGTCCATGGACTACTTCCATGACCTCAAGCACTTCTACAAGAAGAGCCACGGCAACGCCATGGCCTACGAGATCGCGACCCCGCTGCTGCAGGACATGGTGCAGTCCATGAAGGACCGCGTGGCCCACAAGAGCGAAATCGAGGGCCATTTTCGCTTTGCGCACGCCGAGACCGTGCTGCCGCTGGCCTCGCTACTCAATTTGTCGGAGTTTGACCGCCATGACAAGACGGCAGAGAACCAGTTCCTGGCAACCACACCCTTGGAAGTGGCTGTGAAGCGTACATTCAAGGGTTCAGAGCTCGCACCGTTCGCTGCCAATATTGGTTTCGTGCTGTACGAATGTGAAGGCGATGATGACAACTCGACGAAGCCGAGTTACAAGGTGCAGGCTCTGCTCAACGAGAGAGAGGTCGTGGTGCCAGGGTGCGAGGCTGCGCTGTGTCCGCTCGAGCAGCTGGAGCGCGTTTTCCACAAATGGCTCTACGAGTACAACTTTGAGCAGCAGTGCGAGGCGTAATTAGCGGCAAGTGAGAGGCATTGGAAGCTGTGTGTTGTATGCAGAGAGTAATACGAAATACTGATTCAGAAAACACTCAGTCGAGTTCGAGGACGTCTGTGTGGCTTGGCTGCGGAACCACTGGCGCTGGAGGTGGCATAAGTACCGATTGAGCCTCTGCAACATCGCACGGGGAGGCAGGTAATAGACCGACTTGCTCTGTTGCACTGCAGTCAGCCGTAGATGGAGCCACGGCTTCTTGAGTCACAATTGGACCCACTTCTGCAGCCACCACTCGGCCACTTGAATCCATAGGAGGCTCCGTGATCTCTGCTGGACGCACTTCATTGACGCCACTCATCGCAGCAGAGAAAAACGACTTTGCAGTCTGCACCGGTGCTGGCGGAGGGGCGACGAGAGTGCCATTGTGGCTTGACGCTGGCTCCGGCACGTGAAAACTTGCAGCGACAAACGAGTCGGTGGACGACGCGACTCCGGAGCCCACCGTAGCGCACTGATGCAGCACTTGCAGTCTTCTTTCGTCAACCGGAATCAACGTGGCGCTGCTCTCATTCTCTGCTCCGGCAGACTCCTCCTGCTGATTGTTGCTGTCGCTCTCATCGGCGTTCACAACGGCTTCCCATCGCTTCTCACGCTCGCGACGCAGGAACTCGCAGTCTTGCACGGGCAGGATGCGCTCGCCCGAGAACTGGTTGATCTCCTCGGTCTCCGGCGTGGGCTGCTGCTTGCTCTGCTGCTCTCGCTCTTTCTCCTCGCGACGCTTGCGCAGTCCCTCCTGCATCATCTGCTCGAAGAGCTGGAAGTTGAGTTCGTCACGCTCCTTCTTCTCGCGCCGAATGGCCTCCATCTCGAGTCGCTCAGCCTCTTGTGCGGCCTTGTAGTCTCCGTTGGAATCGTCCAGCGCCTTGCCCCACGCATCGGTGCGACGCCGCTCGTCCTCGAACACCGGGCGGTCGTCCAGGTACTTGAGCTGGCGACAGCGGTAGACCAGCGTCTTGCGGTACTGCTTGATGTGCTTCACGACCTCGTTGCCTTGTAGATAGAGCACGCGCAGATTGGGCATGCTGCTGAACACGTCCACCACGCGGTCGTCGTTGATGCGGTTGCTCTGCACGTCCAACACGGCCAGACTGGGCAGCTGCAGCACATGCTCCAAGTCCTCGGCGGTCGTGAGGTAGTTGGCCTTGAGCGAAAGGCTCGTGAGCAGCTTCATGTGGCCCAGGTTCGCGATGCGCGTGATCTGGTTCTGCGCCAGATTGAGCGTGTCCAGCTGCGTCTGGCTGTCCAGGTTCTCGATCCGCTGCAGTAGATTCTCGTGCAGGTACAGCGTGCGCAGCTGGATCTGGTGCTCCAGGCCCTCGATCTTACCCAGTCCGTTGCCTTCCAGCCAGAGCACCTTGAGCCCCGTGTACTCGTCCAGGTTCTTGATACTGCGAAACCCCTGCGCATGCATAAACGCTTCAGCCCTTGGCGTTCAGGCATAGATAGATACCTCAGGTACCTTGTAGTGCAGATAGAGCTTGTCGTTGATGGACGGCGTGACGTACAGGTCCGTGTCTCTGCAGATCTTCTTGAGCAGCGCCTTTTCCATCTCCACCATGTTGCTTGCTTGCCTTCCTTCCGCGGCGCTTGGGCTTCTGACCTTCAGAACGCCCTTCACGCCTCTTCGGGATCCCCTGTCTAAAGCGATAGTTCTACATGCATAACCTGCCAAGCACGGATGAATCTTCGCTTTTTCTATGCATTGTTTGCGCCATGCAGCTGGGATGGGATCAGCTTCTGCTTGGATCTCATCCATTCACGATGCAGCGCCAGGCCACTAGAGCCAAGACAAATACAACAACGACTGGTCATGAAGAACTGGTTTGGCTATTAAACGGACAACGAGTCGGCTGCTTGGCAATGACGCTGGGGAAAATGCTTAGAGCACGTTCACGCAGTTCAGGTTGCGGTAGGCCTCGTGCAGGCGGGCAATCATCTCCTCCTCCGACTTGCGCACCCAGACACGCGGGTCGTAGTACTTCTTGTTGGGCTTGTCGGCGCCCTCCGGGTTGCCGATCTGGCCCTGCAGGTACTCCTTCTTGGACTCGTAGAACTTGCGCAGACCGTTCCAGTAGGCCCACTGGGTGTCCGTGTCGATGTTCATCTTGCAGACACCGTTCTTCACGGCCTCCTGGATCTCGGCCTCAGTGGAGCCCGAGCCGCCGTGGAAGACGAAGAGCACAGGCTTGGCCTGGCCGTGAGCGACCTCAGCGGCCACGTGCTTCTGGAAGTCACCCAGGATCTCCGGGTGGAGCTTCACGTTGCCCGGCTTGTAAACACCGTGCACGTTGCCGAAGGCAGCGGCGATGGTGAAGTACGGGGACACTTCGGCCAGCTGGTTGTAGGCGTACAGGATGTCCGAGGGCTGCGAGTACAGCGAAGCGTTGTCGACTTCGCTGTTGTCGACACCGTCTTCCTCACCGCCCGTAATGCCGAGCTCGATCTCGAGGATCAGGCTCATCTTGGCCATGCGCTTGAAGTAGTCCTTGCTAATGCTGACGTTCTCCTCCATGGGCTCTTCCGACAGGTCGAGCATGTGCGAGGAGAAGAGCGGCACGCCGTGGGTGGCGAAGTACTCTTCGTCGGCCTTCAACATGCCGTCGAACCACGGCAGCAGCTTCTTGGCGCAGTGGTCCGAGTGAAGGATGACGGGCACACCGTAGTGCTTGGCCATGGCGCGCACGTGGTAGGCGGCGGCGATCGAGCCGAGCACCGAGCCTTCCTGGTTCTTGTTGTCAATGCCCTTGCCGGCGTAGTAGGCGGCACCACCGTTCGAGGTCTGCACGATGATGGGCGCCTTGATGTCGCGAGCGGCCTGGAGCGCAGCGTTGATGGTGCTCGAGGACGTGACGTTCACGGCCGGGATGGCGAAGCCCTGCTCCTGCGCGTAGCGGTAGACCTTCACGACGTCTTCGCCGTTGAGCACGCCGGGCTGCACGATGTCGAGGAGACCCATGGTTTTAGAGAGAGGGAGGAGGTTGGCTTGAGAGGTTAGCTGCAAATTGCGAACTGAGCTAGACTGAGAGCGTGGGGCTCGCCAGCGCTGCTTGGGGTCGGCCTTTCCGCGGGTTGCACAGCGTGGGTTCAACGTGGGTTTCCAGTCCAGACCCGGCCCAAGTGGGAGGGAATGACACTCGAGTGTCATGTGCAGCTAAAGGCCGGTTGAAGAATCTGGCCCAGCTCGTCCCACAGCAGAGACAAGCCGATGAGATAAACATTTTCACAAGAAGGACGCAGCGATGACAAGAGTACTAGTGTGAGGGCTGCAAGGCGGGGATCCTGCCGCTGGTGGGCCAGCAAGTTGCCGTGGGAAATCGACAAGCATGGGCGTATTTGCGACAATGCCACGCAATGACGTCATTGTTTCGAGGGGGGAGCAGAGCCCACCTGTCTTTGTGGTGGTACCTAGTGTACCACACCTTGTTTTGGTAAATGAGATCGTCACTGTGGGTTTTCGTTTTTTTATGTTGCGCGTTCTTTTATTAACATGCTCTGAATAGAGGACCGTCGTCATCATTTCTTTTTTTCTGAGAAAATCAGTGTGTACCCATCCTCCATGCAGCGTCTGATGCTGCGTATCCAGCCACACTGGTAGCCAAGCAGAAGCTGAGGCTGATCAACGGAGAAGAAGGACTAGAGAGCTGCGTGGACAGCGGTAGCGGCGCGATGCTCCTCCACAAGCGTCGCAACGAGCTCTGCGGCAGGGAGAGCGCGCGCCGCGGGAGCTCCCTGGCCAGCCCACTGAACATTGAACTCGCTGTTCCCACTGCTTCGCGCGGCCGCTGCCAGCGCCTTGGCTGCATCGTACGGGATCGGGTAGTCTGGCATCGGCGGCGCGTTTCTGCCACCGACATCTGTGAAATGGCGATTAACCATACCACGTGCCGGTCGACCGCTGATGGCGGAAGAGACGCGCGTGTGGTACGCTCGATCGCTCTGTAGAGCAGCGCGATACGCTTGATCGGCTGCCGATTCCGGGCACGAGACAAACGCAGTGCCCATTTGAACGCCCGATGCCCCAAGCTGAAGCACAGCAGCGATCGCTCGGCCGTCCATGATTCCTCCTGCGGCGATAATCGGCAGAGGACACGCCTTGGCCAGAAGCTGCACGAGAGCGAAGGTGCCCAACTCGAGATCAGTACTTGGTTCGAAGACCCCGCGATGGCCGCCGGCTTCAAATCCTTGCGCAATCACGGCATCCAAGCCGGCGTCTACGATCAACGAGGCCTCATGGCAGTTGGTCGCACAGCCCAAAGTCACGATGCCAGCGTCACGCAGCGCTTGGATCCAGTCTTTGGGTGGAAGGCCAAAGTGAAAGCTCACCACTGGCGGCTTCTCCTGCAGCAGCATCTCCAGCATGTCTTGGTGGTTGAGGAGCGTGCCAAATGGAACACTCAGCGCCAAAGGCGGCGTCGCGTCCAGCTCTGCGAATAAAGGCGCCAGGTGAGCGATCCAATCCTGGTTCAGCTTGGCATCCGAGGGCTTCTCTGTCGGTGGCTGGTGGCAGAAGAAGTTCACGTTGAACGGCTTGGATGTGAGAGCGCGCACCTCTCGAATCAACGCTCGGGACTGGGCCGCATTGCTTCCGCCCAGGCCGATAGAGCCCAGAGCGCCAGCGTTGGAGACGGCGGCCGCCAGTTGCGGCGTGCTAACGCCCATCATGGGCGCCTGAACGATTGGGTGCGCCACGCGCAGCAGCTCTTGGAGCTTGAGCTTCGTCATGAGAGCGATGAGAGCGGAGTGGGTTTTGTGGTGACTCAGCAAATCTGTTTGTGCGCACAGCCGAATCGCAATGGATTACTCGTGCGCCTTGATTGGCTGAAATCGATAGATGATTACGCTCGGAGCGACTTCACTGCTCTCAGATTCTTCATTGGGAATCCTTTCCGCTGGAAGGATAATGGTCGGTGAATAGTATCCATTCAAAACCAAACGGAGGCATAACTACTGCAATGGAACGCATGATCTATATTCATGTACCCTGAATATCGAGACTACTGTAATGTGCGCCCCTTGACTCGCCATCGCTGTCAGTGAGTCTGGCTTCTGCATCGACAATGCAACACTCTGCTATGCATGGTTACATTAGTAAATATATTCATTATCTACGTCTAGTATTGTAGTTTTCGAGACATAACCATGGAAAGTAATTCATTGAGTGCTTCCAATACAAGCCCCCATGAGAAAGTATTGGCCCATCCTCCTTCTCCGTTCTGATACCGAACACTCGCGCGCCACAATCCATTTCCTTCCAGAAGCTCCGCTGCACTAGACAAGAAGGAAGGAGGCTATGCCGATCAACGCGCCGTACCACTCGTCCATGGAGAAGGAGGTGGCCAAGGCCGCCAACATCCTCAATGCATTCTTCGACTCCACGCTGGACGCCGACAGCTCCATCCCCGTGGAGCTCATCCAGGGCTGCCGCGGCCTGGCCTTCCTCACGGTCGTTAAGGCCGGCATGATCTGGACCGGCAAAGTCGGCACGGGCGTCGTGATCGCGAAGCTGGAGGACGGTTCCTGGTCGCCTCCCTCGGGCATCGGTACGGCCGGCATGGGCTTTGGCGCCGAGATCGGCGGCGAGATCATCGACTTCATGATCGTTCTGGGCTCTGAGTCCGCTGTCCGCACGTTCAAGAAGGGCACGCAAGTCTCGGTCGGCGCTGGCCTGGACCTTGCCATGGGCCCAGTCGGACGCGCGACTGGAGCCAACGTGAACGCCGGTGGCGCCGGCTTCAGCGCCAACTACACGTACAGCCACGCCAAGGGCCTGTTCGCCGGAGTGGGGCTGCACGGCTCGACCATCATGGTGCGCGGCGACATGAACAGCAAGTTCTACGGCCGCGAGGTCTCACCGCTGGAGATCCTGAGCGGCAACGTGCAGCCGCCGGCCGGCTCTTGCGATGTACTCTACAACGCCATCCAGCGTGTGTCCACCAACAACGCCGAGCTCTTGGCGCCGCCACGCAACTCTGTGTCGGGCTCCATGGACCGCGCCAGCAACGCTCGCCAATCGGACTACGCATCCTCCAACTCGCGCACCTCGCTTTCGTCGAGTGATCGCGGCTCGATTGGCTCATCGGACCGTCCTCGCTCTGCATCGTCCACGTCCTCGGCGATTTCGGGCACGCCGATACCCGATGACCCGCGACTTCGTCGCTATGGTCAGTACAAGTCGGAGCGCGAGTTGTATGCGCAGTTCTCCAACAACCAGCAGAACCCAGGCAGCGCCCCGGCGTACGCTGCGGCACCAGCTTACGGTGCTCCGTCGTATGGAGCGCCTGCTCCAGCCCCGGCCCCTGCCCCGGCCCCACATTACAATCCGGCGACGCCCGGACTCACGTACACCGCGTATCCTGCTCCGACTGCACCTTATGTGCCCCCGCCGCAGACCCAGCCGATGTACCCGCATGCAGCAGCCCCGGCACCAGCACCACGTCAACACGTGCCGCCAATCCCGAAGGCCACGTCCGGTGCCGAGACCAAGGAGGTGTACACGCAAGTCATCAACTTCGTCTCTGCTCGGTGCCCGTACGCCAATGTGCAAGTGTTCAAGGACAACTGCCGGCTGTTTGGCCAGGATGCCATGTCGCTCGATGCGTATTTCAGTTATTTAAGCTCCATCTGCACACCCGCGCTGCTCAAGGAGCTCGTGCCGCAGCTCGTGCGGCTGCTGCCCACGCATGAAAAGCGAGAACACCTCTGGGTACGTCCTGTCTTGAATCATTTGTCTGTGGTTGTAACTGACATGGGATTGCTCGTGTTTGCAGACTGTGTACTGCCAGCAAGTGCTGATGCTCCGGGTTTGAGGATTTTATTGCAGGGGCCAGCCACTGCATGAATTGCATTTTTGAACGCAGACAAGGTGCTCTAACACGGTAAACACGATCAAAATTCCAGCTGCTGCGGGTGACAAGCTTGCAGAAATCACATCTCTCGATCGTTCTCTGCCAGTTTCGTTAGCCGGTAAAGCGTCGCCGTGCGATCCTGGTCGCAAACAGACAGCAAACCACGACCATGGCGATGATCCTGACGCAAGAAGAGATCGATGCGTGTCGAGAATCCTTCGTGCACTTTGACAAAGACGGCAGTGGCACGATCGACAAGTACGAGCTGGCCAAGGTGCTGGAGGCCATGGGTCAGAAGCCCACGGACGAGGAGCTGTTCCAGATGATCGCCGAAGTAGATAACGACCATAGTGGCGAGATCGAGTTCTCCGAGTTCCTCAAGGTCATCGAGGCCCAGAAGATCCGCGCGATGCAGTATGACGACGAATCCGACTTCATCGACGCCTTTGTGGCATGCGGCGGCAATGCGGACAAGTCGGGCCACGTGGAGCGGCGCATGCTGGTGCAGCTCATCAAGAAGGACTTTGGTCTGCCCATCGACATTGACCGCATGCTGGACGAGCTGGATACCGACGGCAGTGGGGAGATCGAGTACGATGAGTTCAAGGCACTGTTGTCCTAGTATCGTGGTAAGCAAATAGTGACATTTCGCATTCGATTTCGCAGTCGTTACATCAAAATTTTGCTCTGGAACGACATTTTCTTCTGTCGTTTGCGCTGAGGCCGGCTCTCGAACCCGCAGGCCTCGCACTGGAGGCTGCTGGTCTCGTTCACTAATGTACATCGCGGGCACTCCCAGTGTGCTGAGCTCTGCGTTGCTTCGTCTTCGTTCTGTTTGGACTCGGCGTCTTCATCGGACACGATCAGGAACGGCGTTTCTTTTGAAGCCGGGGACGCGGCAGGTCGCTTGTCCACACTACCACCACCGAGACTTATCCTTCGGTTGCTGTGCGCAGGCGACGGTGTGGGTGGGAGAATCGCCCCCCGCTGCTGCTGTTCGTCCTCCTTGATTTCGATCACTTCCGAGTCCTGCTGCTTGTTCTCGTCTTCCACATCGCTTGCGGTCAGATCCAGAGCTGTTGTTGCTGCTGCTGTGTCATCATCATCCTCTCCCTCTTCTACTTGGTCGAGCTCTGCAGGCCGCTCCAGTCGGATTTCGTTGGTGACGGAGTGAATATACAGCTCTCGGTTGGAGTTGATGGCGTAAATATGCCGCCAGACGCCTTCGGTGGTCTCTGCCTGCTGGACGTCCGGAGCAGCTAGTGTTGTTGTGGTTGTGGCAGCAGGAGCTTTCTCTGTGGCATTCGCAGCCGTAGCAGCGGCCTTGGCCTTGGCTTTGCGGGCAGCGATGTCTCGCGTTAGCTTTTCAAAGTTGCTGACCATTTCGGCCGAAATGGCCGCCGTGGGCGAATCTGCGGCTGCTGCCGTTGCTGCTTTCTTGCTCGAGTTTCTCTGTTGTCTCAGACGGTAGTTCTGGATCACTTCGGTGCGCAGCTGGGACGCTGTTTTGGGATTCAAAGAGTCCACTTGGGCGTTTGAAAGTAAGACATACTGAAGAAAGAACGCAACAGCAGAGCGTCAGATCAGCAGGCACCATCATAGCGCACGCTCCGGACTCACCTCCTTGTGGACCTGAATGATCTCTTCGCGGTTCTTGATGGGCAGTCGAATGCCGATCCCGTCCAGCAGCTTCTTGATCTACGCATCAAGTGTACTTGTGAGCGATGGGTGCTGGCTGGAGGAATGTATCCATCCTAGCTGGCTACCAACGTACATCTTTATCCTTCATCACGTTGTAGGACAGCAGTGGCAGACGTTCCAATGGCGCGGCTGTCTTTCTGCCCTTACGCCCTAATGCAGAGAAGTCGTCTGCGTTCTTCTTCTTCGTGCTGGCCATGTGCTGTCCGGACTGCAGTCGCAGCAGCAGAGGCGGCTTGAGCTGCTGGAACTGCAGTACGACCTTCTCCATGGGCCGATTGGCCACCAGATCACTGGGCGAGCACGGCTGCTTGCACTCTGGACAGCAGCCATTGGCGCCTTTGGACTGCAGGAACCGCCGTACGCACTCGGAGCAGAAGGCGTGGCTGCAGGGCAGCAGCACTGGCCCGTGCAAGAAGTCACCGCAGATGAGGCAGCGCAGCAGGTTCTCCATCGTGCGCAGCTCGGCGCAGTCCGCCGGCCACTGCCACTCGTCCATAGGCTCGTCCAGGTTCATGATGGCCACCCACTGATCCGCTTCTGCCGTCCGCTTCTGCTGTCCGCTGCGGCCGCTTCTTGGTGGCTCCGCCTCCGATTTGGCGCGAATTCCAAGCGGATTATCCGGACGCGCGAAAAGGACGTGCAAATAATAATAACAGTTGATGGGTTTATTATCGGCACGTCGACATTTGTGACGCGTGTTGCAAACCTGCACTTTTGAGGCTCCGCAATGGCCGGCAAGAAGAGCAAGAAGACCAAGGCGGCGGCGGCGGGGGACGCTGTGGCTGCAGTCAGCCAGCAGCAACAGCAACAGGATGACGACGATGTGCCGCTCATCGTGCGCGTGCTGATCATCGGCGTGACATCGTATCTGGCCGAGCACATCTGGTCCAACCGCAAGATCGTGAGCGAGATGTGGTACTCTGAGTCCCAAACGCCCACGCAGCAGAACCTCATCGTCGCGTTCGAGTACATCGGCGCTATGGGCGCACTGCTGCTCATGGGCGTCATTGTTGGGCTCCTTCTGACCAAGGCCGCCGTGCTGCTGCGCCGGATACGCAGCATGATCATGTGAATGGACAATAAAACGCCTGACAGGCGTTTGATTGAATCAATCCAACGTATGCTTGTTTTATTGATTTGAAAGAGCGCGTGCCTCGGTTATTTTGTGTGGCACATCCTTTTCGTCTAACCTTGAAAATGAGGTTTTTTCGTGACCACAGACGACCGACTGATTGGTGCGCCGGCCCAGGTTCAGAAGCTCAGCCAAGCAAGATGAAGGTGCGCTCGTCCGTCAAGCGCATGTGCGATGGCTGCAAGGTCGTGCGCCGCCGACGAAAAGTGTACGTGATCTGCGACCGCTCGCCCAAGCACAAGCAGCGCCAGGGCTTCCACACGGCCGCCGTTGAGGCCCCGATCGCGGTCTCGCCTGCCCACCAGCAGCTGACGCCCAACGCCAGCTTCGACCTGATGCTCAAGCAGCTGCAGTTCCCGGGCCTCGCGCCCTTCCGCGCCTTCCGTGAGGCCAAGCTGGTCATCCCCAAGCTCGCTTAGAGACTAGCCATTGCCGCAAATCGCTTGCAACAGGCGCGTTGAACGAGGCGAAAGGACCATTAGCGCACTAATAGCCAGCCCGACTTGGTCTGTGCGCCTGTGCAACGTAGGAAAATGATAGAGAAATTGCACGCAACCACCACACAACGCGATCATTTCCCCACATGCGCTCCCACGATCCTCGTTCTCTGCTTGTGGCTCTTGTCTTCACACAGAGACGGCGCAACCTCCCCAGTCCACCGTCGGTCTCCTCCATGATGATCGCCCTTTGTAACCCAGGTTGCTGTCAACATAACCGATAGAGACAGCGTTACGAACCGCGGTATGTAAAGTCGACTGATGTGACCAGCTACATTCGGGTTCCAGCTCCATGATGACGCGAATGAGGCGACTGGCGCAGGCCGCTGTGGGCGCTCTGCTGCTGCTCTCGGTGGCTCCCAGCGGCTCAAGCGCCGCGCCCAGAGACAGAGACAATGCGCGCGTGTTCGTGCCCGAGGAGCAGGCCGGGGACGAGCTCCATATGCTGCTGCAGCAGCTCGAGATGCTCGGCATCCATCGCTTCGTGCCGCCCGAGTCCCAGTCGGCCAAGCCCTGGGAGCTGCTGCGCACGACCAGCTCCGAGTTCGACCTTGTGTGGACCACGAACGGCCCGCCCCCGTACGCGGAGCTGCGCTTTCCCTCGGACTTCCTGGCCAAAGTGAACCACTTCCCCGGCAGTGAGCTGTTGACGTCGCCCGATCAGTTGGAGAGCCTCATGCGCTCGAGCCGCAAGAAGCACGGTAACTTCCACTACAGCTACGTGCCCCGGCGGTTCATGCTAGGCCAGAAGGACGCCGACAACGCGCAGGTGGAAGCGCTCATCGCCGAGCTCTCGCGCCAGCACACGCACTTCCGGTATCTACTGCGCGTGCCGCCAGCCAAGCCAGACGCGCCTCACTCGTCCGGCATCAAGATCCGTGAGGTCGCCAAGCTGAGAGAAGCCATGGGCTCGCAGTTCAAGGGCGTGGCGGCCGTGGAGGCCATTGAGTACAGCGGGCCGTACCTGCTGGAGGGCAACCAGTTCCGCGCCGGGTTCTATGTGCTCGTGACGTCGCTGGATCCGATTCGCATCTACATCCACAGCAATGTGGACATTCGCGTGACCAAGGCCGGGTATCCAGCCAGCGAGTCCATCAACTGGGAGCGTCCGACGGAGTTCATGCCGCTGTGGGACTTTGCGCCGTTCCAGCCAGAGTTCACCGAGTTCCCGTCGGCCGAGCGCGAGGGCAGCAACGCTTGGCGTATTGTCAAGCGCTACATGATGATGCGCGGGATCGACACGAACCTGCTCCAACGAGAGATCAATGCAGCCGTGATCAAGACCCTTCTGGCCAGCGTCTCACAATTGCAGGAACAGATCTCGAAGCTCAAGCGAGAGAAGAAGAGCGGCGAAGCGCCGCCGAGCGATCTGAGTCAGAGCTTCTTCGAGCTTTGGAAATTCGACTTTGAGATCGACCACACGGGCAAGCCCTGGCTGCACAAGGTGCACGCGAACCCGTCGCTCGCGCCTGCGAGCTCGGCCATGGCGACAGACGAAGGACTGAAGAAGCGACTAGCGTTTGATGTGCTCAACCTCATCGGCGTACACCCGCAGGCCAAGCAGCCATTCGAGAAGTTCTTCCGCCCCTCGGACGCTTCATTCTGCCACACCAAGTGCCAGGACAAGACGCGCGCCTGGGATTCCGCTTGCTGGTCCTGCCCGGGCTGGTTCCCTCCGTACGTGGCCCGAACGCTGTTTGACGCCATGCAGGAGTACTCGCGTCGCGGGCGCTTCAATCTGGCGTTCCCTGACCTGGACAGGGACTTCTCGCGCTTCACGTCCACACCACTTTCAGAGCACGACCATGCGTGGGACCGGTACCTCAAGTCGCTGTCCAGCGCGTACGCTGAGCACCAAGATTTCCCAGTCAACGATCGTGTGATCACGTGCGTGTATCGCGAGCACTGCAGTGACCACGGCGACTGCGTGAACGGCCGCTGCCGCTGTGACGACGGCTATGAAGGTAGCTCGTGCTACGTGCCGCAGGACCCGACGCGGAAGAGAGCCGCGGCTGCTGCTGCGACCGACGCATCTGCTGCCACCGGAGAGACCTGGAAGGAGCGTATGGGCCACCTCTGGAACGCTGGTCCGACCGCCGCGACCAAGCCGCCCACTGCGGACCAGATCGTGGCCAGCCGCTTCTCGGCCTCCAAGTTGCTGCTGGCACTGCTTGTGCTCAGCGGCTTCCTCTACGTGGCGCATCTGCTGGTGCTGCGCTATGGCGCGGCCTTTGGCACCACGTCGCAGGACGAGCCGGACGCCCACAAGGTGAATTGAAACCCGAGTTACCGTAGCTGTTACGCGTTAGAAAGAGGAACCATGTTATGCGTTTTGCAACCATCATCCCAACACACGTGTTACGTCCTGGGCATTAGATAAGTTGACATGGAGTCGCGGGTCGTGGCGGCCGCGGTGTTCGCGCTGCTGCAGGAGAACGCGTCGCTGCTGGCCGTCGAGTTTGCGTGCTACCTCTGCGCCTTCCTGCTGCTGCTGCACATCCACTCGTCCGGCAAGCGCAACGCCACCATGCTGCTGGCGGCGGCGCTGCAGATCGTGGTGGTCGACCAGGTCTTCTTCAGCTCCACGCGATGGCACGCGCAATCTCTGGTCTGCTGGTTCGTTTGGAAGCCTTCTGGCTGGCGCATTGACTCAGTCCTAGCTCACCTGCTGCTGTTGCGTTCTGGTGGATGGATGGAGTAGATCATGCTGATCCCGGAGCGGTTGCCAGTCTTCAATGTGCTGCTTCAAGCGCAGCTCTACTACATGTACGCTACCACCGAGTCCGTTCCCATGTGCAGAGTCATGCATGCTCACACTGTGCTTGCTTGGCACTTTAGGGCGTTTGTAGCGACCTCGCGCCTGCGCATTGACATGCTGATCCAGCCCATGGCCATGGGCTGTCTGGTCGTGCTACTGGCGTTCCCGTTCGAGCTGGCCGGAGCCAAGTTCCTCTGGTGGACGTGGCACGATACGGATCCGCTGCTGCAGGATCGATTCTACGGTGTTCCTGTCCACGTACTGTTCTACCATTACTACTTTGCTTTCGGTCTCCTGTGCGCGCACAACCTGCTGCGAAGGTGCGATTGAAACTGCATGAACAGCTCCCACTCTGTGTCTCTAACTATGAACTGCCTTGGGTCTTGTTGCTATGCAGCGCTTTGCTCAAGGGTGCCTACTACGAGGAAGAGCACTGGAAGCGAGAGTGGAGCTACGTGGTGCTGCTGCCGGTGCTCTCGACCTGCTTGGCCATCGTCTGTTTGATCCTGTTCTACCACGGCTTTGTCCATGTGCTTGGCGTACACGCGCCCGCCGCCTTCTTCATGCTCATGAGTCTCAGTCTCCTCATGTGCTGGGTCGCTGACCGAACCAAAGGTGAGCTTGATAAACTATTGTGCCAATCATGATCCGCTGATTGAGACCTTTTGTGGTGGCCTTTAGACGCGTCCTTTGTGCAGAACCAACTCGATCCAGTGGATGCCTACGACAGCGACTGGCTGTACCCAAGCTTCGACCACGCTGTGAACCAAATGGTGTTCCTCTACTCGCTAGTGCTGACGCTGCTGCTGGTGTGCACCGAGCCGTCGGACATCGTGTCTCTGGGCCACCACCAGCCGCTGGGCAGCTGCTACGAGACCGAGACCTTCCGATCGCTCGTGGGCATCGAGTTCGAGCGCAAGAAGTTCCTGTGCGTGCACGAGTTCGACGAAGAGTTTGGCTTTTGCAACTACCCGCTCACTCAGGTGCCGTATATGCATAAACCTGATGCACGCATACATCTTGAGCAGGTTACTCATATTTATTTCTGACTCTATTTCTTACTATTGGGATATTTCTATTTAACAGCTGCACTACGAGGATTCGTGGTACATGATCTGCGGCCGTGGCTATGGCGGCGCCTACCCGACGTACGCAGCCTTCGCAGGCGCCATCTTCTTCGTGCTCAACTTGCTCTTCTTCGTCATGCTCAAGCGCCCGTCGGCCACGAGCTCACTGAACCTGAAGCAGGATTGATACCAACACACGATGTTAAGAACCACCCGTAACCGATACGGGCACAAAAAATTCTGAAGTGTTCCCAGGGCAGAAACGACTCCATGGAGAGTCTGCATGGCACTCGCTGATTGGCTGGAATATGGCTTCTTTCTTTGCTCTGATTGGCTGAAACCATATCAGCCAGAGAGAGATTGTGGCGGGACTCGCTTCATTTCCTGATCAGATCAGCAGTCGTGGGGACGATGGAGGCGCATCAGATGCCGCTGGAGACGCAGCAGCAGCTCCGCCGGCTGCCAGGCAACAACGTACGTCTCTCTCCATGGCTGGCTGTGTCTTCTAGCTGCTGACCAAGTCTCTCTCTCCAGCGCTGTGTGGACTGCGATGCGCCGTACCCGCAGTGGGCCACCGTGTCCTACGGCACGTTCATGTGCCTCGAGTGCTCCGGTCGGCATCGCGGCCTGGGCGTGCACATCTCCTTCGTGCGCTCCGTCACCATGGACTCGTGGACCGACAAGCAGGTCCGCCAGATGCAGGTGCGTCCCCTGGGCTCTTGTGGAAGGATATCATGAGGCTGGAGAGGCTGACTGGTCATGGTCTGGATCCCACCACAGCAAGGCGGCAATGACAGCTTCCGAGAGGCCTTCGCGGCCGCGGGCGTGCCCAAGGACCTGTCCATCAGCCAGAAGTACAACACGCCGCAGGCTGAGGCGTATCGCAAGCGACTGACGGTGCTCGTGGAAGGAGGCGCGGCCATGGCGCTACCTCGATGGGACCCGTCCAGTATGAAACCCGCGGCTGGCTCCGCCAGCGGTGGCCATGGCGCCGGTGACGACCGCGGCATGGAGGCGCTCAAGGGCGAGTCCGAACAGGACTACGTGGCCAGGTAAAGGCGAGGCTCCACTGGGTCCGTGTGAAAGGATAACTGCTAACGCTGGACCTGGTTCTGCAGACAATTGCGACTTCGTGACGAAGCCCGTGCGCGCATGCAGGCCAAGTTTGGAGCCAACGGCATGCAGGGAATTGGTAGCGGCGGTGAGACCAGCGCTCCGGCCAGCTCCAGCAGCATCCCCGACCTGTCGAGCGCCTTTGGCTACCTCACCACGACTGTGACGTCGGCTGCCAGCACGGCCGCCAGTCTGGTCAAGGACAAGGATCTGGGCTCCAAGGTCTCTTCGGGTTGGTCTTATGTGCAGAGCACGGTGACGGACCCTGGGCTCACGGACAATGTCAAGTCCACGGCCTCGAGCGGTTGGTCCATGCTGTCCACGGGCGCCTCGGCCGTCTGGAGCACTGCCCGTACTGCTGTGGACACGACCGTGGGCACAGTCGTGGGCGCTGGTGGCTCCAGCAGCTCCGGTGCAAACAGCTCCGACTCGCAGTTTTTCCCGCGCACCAACTCGTCGCTGAGCACCAACAACAAATACAGTGGCTTTGGCAGCAGCGACGCCAAGAGCCACGACAACGACTCGTGGCTGGATTCGCAGCTGGGCGCTGGCCCGACCAAGGCCAACTCGTTCAGCGGCTCGAGCTCCTCCAACCGCAGCATGAGCCTCGGTAGCAACAGCACGCACTCGAGCAGCTTCACGTCGTCCACATCTTCGTCGTTCGCCAGTGCCCCCGCTGCACCTGCACCTGCACCGATCTCAACTCCGGTGCCAGCGCCGGCACCAGTGGCGACTGCACCACCTCCGAAACCAGCGGCCAAGAAAGACGTGGACTTCTTTAGCGAGTACGGATTTTAAGGCCCAGCCAAATGAATGTCGCGTGGGGATCCACTAGATTGTGTCCGTAAGAGAGATAAAAGATTCGTCATTGACGCCCATTGTCCGGTGCCCACCCGTCTAAGCGTCAGTGCCATGTGCACTAAGCGCAATTACCATTGGGCACCAGCATCGATACCGAACAACGCAACGGTAGGAAACAGTAATCCCTTGCATTCACTCTCTTGCTCCTCGCTCCTTTCAATACAACGCACTCGCAATCCCGCGTGAAGTAACGCCCAAAGCCCAACGCTAAGGCGACTTGGTGTCCAGCGCCACCTTGACGAAGCCACACTCCGTCTTGGCGAGCTTATCGTAAGCTTCCGGGGCGCAATGCAGCGGCATGCGATGCGTAATCACGATATCGGAATCGATCTCTCCGGCCTCCATGGCGAGCAGCACCTCGGGCATGTACATGTGCGTGGACGCCAGACCAGAGTGCACCGTCACGTGCTTCTGCGCGATGTGGCCCAGCGGGAACTGGTCCACGGGATCCCAAATGTCGCCCAGCAGCACCAGCTGGCCGCACTTGCGCAGACACGTGGCCATCTCCTTGAACAGACACGTTGCCTCGGTCTCCTTGCCAAACAGGTTCTTGCCCGTGTGGATGCGCGACGCCCCGATCGCCACATCCACACCACCGCTGCGTGCCTGGCCATGCGGCAGCATATCGAACAGCTCGTCCACGACTTGCTTGCTGCTCAGGTTTGAGCGGTCCAGCACCTCAAGGCCGAGCTTGTCGCGCGCTAGCATGAGTCGTGAGTTCACGCGGTCGATGCCGATGATGCGCTTGGCGCCCTTCTTCTTGCACCAATAGCCTGCCATGATTCCTGAGGGGCCCAGACCCCAAATGGCCACGGTGTCGCCCTCTTTCACTCGGCCGGCTACCGCCGCGTGTAGCCCCGTGGTCGCGACATCGCTGGCCAGTACGGCGGTCTCATCAGAGATTCCTTCAGGCACGTGGAACAGGTTGGCATCGGCCAGAGGCACGCGCAGGAACTCGGCCTGACAACCAGGCAGGTTGCCCAGCAGCTTCGAGTGGCCAAATACTGCCGCTGGACCGCGGGATCCTCCGTACTCCTCGCCAAAGGTGGGCGAGTCGTTGGTGGCGTCACAGGCCGCAAAGTGGCCCTCCATGCAACGGTCACACTCGCCACAGGCCAGGATCATGGGCACAACCACCCGGTCTCCGCGCTTGAAGTTGTCCACGCCAGCACCAGCTTCCTGCACGACGCCGACAGCCTCGTGGCCCACGATCGTGCCCTTGTCGACTGACACCTGGCCAGTGTAGACGCCAATGTCCGAGCCCGAGATGGAGGTGAGCTCCACTTTGATGATCACGTCCTTCTCGTGCGTGATCTGGGGCCGCGCGTGGTCCTCCACGACCATGCGCTTGCCGCCCAGCACGGACGACCCGTGGTACACCACGGCCTTCATGGTCTTGGACTCCGAGTACTTGGGCTCCGTGCTCTCGTGCGGCACATCCAGTGGCGCGGGCTCTTCTTTCTTGGCGAACATCGCTCCAATTCCAAACTGTTTGAACGGCGGAAGGCCGACAGCTTGCGGCAGTTGGTTGGCCCAGACCTGGCGGTTGAAGAATCTGGTTGAAGAAGACCCAACGGCGACCACGCCGTTCCCATAGCCCTTACTACCAGCTTAATTAGGCGCTCGCTACGTCTCCTGTCGCGATCAGGTCTCTGGCTGGCCATGTGGCCTTGAACATGGCACTCTTTGCCATCGTCAGAAGACTATATACCCCACGCTCATTTCAATATAAAGCAGTCGTGCCATTACATTAGGCTCTTACATGTGCTACACACTACAACACTCGATGCACCGCCTTGCTTCCTCCTGTCGTCGCATCTCTTCATCGTCCGTTGGGCAAGGCGCCTTGAATTCAATAGACTCACTCTTCCTGCGGACGCACCAGGAACTTGAGATAGCCCTGGTCGTGGTTGGCCAGATGCGCGTAGGCCTCTGGCACGCCCGAGAGGCCGATCTTGTGGGTCATCATCACGCTCGGGTCGATCTCGCCAGAGTCCATGGCGTCGAAGACCTTCTTGAAGTACTTCTGCGAGGGCGTCTGGCCGGCGCGGATCGTGAGCTGTTTCATGGCCACGTGGCCGATGGGGAACGCGTCGGCACAGCCCACGTAGTCGGCGATCACGACCACGGTGCCGCACTTGCGCACGACCATGCAGCACTCCTTGAGGATGTCGCCCGAGTGCTTCTCCATGCCCACCATCTTCTCCAGCTTCATCTTCCAGCTCTCCGTGTACATGAAGCCGGCCGCGTCGATGCAGACGTCTGCGCCGCCGGCGGGCAGCATGCCCTGCAGCTTCTCGATCACCTGGGCGCTGCTCAGGTCCTCGCGGTCGACAACTTCGATCTTGAGCTTCTCGCGCGCCAGGTTCATGCGGTCCTTCATCATGTCCACGGCGACCACACGCTTGGCACCCTTGAGCAACGACCACTGTGCTGTCATGAGTCCGATGGGGCCCAGGCCCCAGATCACGACCGTGTCGTCTTGGTGCACGTGGCCCATCTCCGTGGCGTACAGCCCCGAAGCCACCGTCATGGTGCCGAACACGGCCTTCTCGTCCGGGATGGACGACGGGATAGGGAACAGGTTCGTGTCGGCGAAAGGCACGCGCACGAACTCAGCGTGGACGCCCGGCAGATCGCCCTGCATGCGCGAGCCGCCGAAGACGGCGGCCGGCGCCCAGCCACCGTACGTGTGGGCAAACTCCTTGGACTCGTTGGTCTTGTTGCAGCAGCTGAAATGGCCGTGGCGGCAGTACGAGCAGTCGCCGCAGGCCACCTCGTACGAGATAGCCACGCGGTCGCCGACCTGGATCTTGCTTACGTTGGGGCCGACCTTGCACACGATGCCCACGCCCTCGCGGCCCATGATCTGGCCCTTGGACATGCACGGCATCTCGCCCATGTATGTCTGCGTGGCCGAGCCGGGGCAGATGGAGCAAGCCGTGACCTTGACGATCGCGTCCGTGCCGTGCTGGATCGTGGGCTTGGGCACCTGCTCCACCTTGAAGCTCTTGGCGCCCTGCCACGTGACGGCGCGCATCAGGCCTTCGCTCTCGGGGTTGTGCTTGTGCGTGCTCATGCTCTTGTGCGCTCCAAAGCGAATCACGTTCTGATGAGCTTCATAGCTTCATAAACCAATTGCAAACAGAGCCAACTGTGGCACGTGAGGCTCATGAGGCAGTTGGCTCCAACCGTGGCACGAGTTAAGCATGTGCACGTGTCCCTTGTGTGTTCAACTGCTTCAACTTCGCTCGCTTCAATTACAAGACCGTTTATATAGTAGCCCCTGCTGATATGTTTCGATGCGGGCCGTTGGAACGGCATTTAACCCCCATTTTATCACGAGCAAGTCGTAATGCTGCAGGTTTATCATTTAATACAGTTTATTTATACAGCTTACACCGACATGATCAACACATGTTTACACAGTATATTAAATATTACAGGAAATCGTGAAGAGCTGCGGTGTCAGTGGAAAATGCGCGGACAACGGCCATCTCAGTAACCTGCCATGTCGAAACCCCTTGCTTCAGGGCAGCGAACGAAGGGTCGACTGGCTCTGATAACCGCTGGCAGGTTTCCCACGAGCGCCTGGCGCCTTGGAAGGAGCCATTCTGCATCCGGCCTTCCAGTGCCCAAGCCATCCATCTCCAGTTCTCCATGAAGACCACGTTGTTCGCGCTGGCGGCTGCCTGTGCCTTCATGGGCACCAACACAGTCCACGCCAACGAAGCGGCCTCGCACAACTTGCGCACACACGTGGACAACCACGTCGAGCACAACGCCATCAAACTGCTGGTGGACGCCATCACGGGAGCGCACAACAAGGGCCACCACCACCACGAGGTGAAGGACCACAAGAAGCAGCACGACCACCACGACGCGGTGCCTAAGGCACCTGTCCAGAAGAAGAAGGCTGAGCATCACAAGGTGGCTGAGAAGAAGGCGGACAACCACAAGGCTGCTGCTGCAAAGACCGAGAAGAAGGACCATGTCCACGCTGCTCGCCCTGACGACAAGAAGAAGGTCGACAACCACAAGGCTGCTGCAGTGAAGACCGAGAAGAAGGTCGATGCCCACAAGAAGGTCGATACTCACAAGAAGGTCGATGCCAAGCATGTCGCCCAGGCCCACGACGACAAGCACCATAAGGCGGCTACCAAGAAGGAGGTTGCCAAGAAGGAGGTTGCCAAGAAGGAGGTTGCTCCGGATGCTCACAAGGCAAAGGAACACCACGACGCCCCTGTGGCCAAGGACCACAAGCCTGCTGACACGCACCAGAAGACCACCGACAGCAAGGCCAAGGACCACAAGGCTGCACCAGCGAAGAAGGTCGTCTCGGAGCACAAGCAGAAGGCAGTGACACCGGTTAAGGTTCAGGAACACCACCACCGTCACCACCATCACAAGGCAGAGGGTGATGAGAAGATTGACGACGATAAGAAGCCTGTCAGCAAGCCGGCTGACGATGACAAGAAGCCCGACGCCAAGCCTGATGACGAGAAGAAGCCCTTGGCCAAGCCTACTGACGATGCCAAGGAGCCTGATGTGAAGCCTGTTGCTGTCGATAAGACGGATGCGAAGGATACTCCAGCTCCCTCCGCCTCGGCTTCCACTGACAGTGACTCCACTGATGTCGAGGCCAGCGATTCACTGGACGCGTCCAGCGACGACGATGACGACAATGAGTCCGCTGAAAGCCATGACTGGGATTCGGCTGCCTCAACTGTTGACGATGACGACGAGCCTGCCGCTGTCCACGCTGGCGACTTAGGCGAATCCCAGGAAGGAGGCGACAATTCTTCCGACGATGTGTCTGTTGATGACGGCAGTGAAGGCGACGAAGACTGGAGCGACGTTGATGATGATGACCTCAAGATTGTCAAGGCTGTTGCCGCCAAGCCCAAGATTGCTGCTGCTAAGACCGTTGCCCACACGGAGCACAAGGTCAAGGCCCACGAGGCACCACTCGAATCCCTGCTCAAGGGTCTGAAGAAGGCGGCAACTGCTGTGCTTGCCCACGAGAAGATTGTCCACGAAGTCAAGGCTGCGCCAGTCAAGGCCAAGGCAGCTGATAAGCCGGAGGCCAAGGTCCAGGCTGCCAAGCCAGCACAGTTGAAGACCAAGGACACCAAGGTCAAGGACGTCAAGGCCAAGGACACCAAGGTCATTGACGTCAAGGCTAAGCACTCCAAGGCCAAGGATACCAAGGCTAAGCACACCAAGGCCAAGGATACCAAGGCTAAGCACACCAAGGCCAAGGATACAAAGGCCAAGGATGTCAAGGCCAAGGACGCCAACTCTAAGGATGTCAAGGCCGTGCCAGTGAAGAACCAGAAGACAATCGAGGAAGCCCATCACGCCAAGGCCGCCGCAAAGCCCGCGAGCGAGAACAAGCAGACCAAGCAGAAGCCCAAGACTGCTGCCAAGCAGCCCGTTCTGCAGAAGAAGGAGACGGCCAAGTCAAACGCCGCCAACTTCAAGGACACCAATGCAGAGGCTGACTCGACGCAGTCTACCACCTTCATGCCCTTTGGTGCCATGATCGCTGGTGCCGTAGTTCTCGCTGTGGCTGCGCTCGCTACGGTTGTGGGCCTGCGCCGCTACCGCCTCAGTGTGACCGACCCCACGGACCTGCCGGATGACGAGGAGATCACGCGGAGCAACGTCCAGGGCGAGAGCGAGGAGGACTCCAACACGAGCTTCACGGCCACTGCGGCTGTCGCGGTGCTGCCGTCCCCCGGCGGCGACGGCGAGGAGGAAGGCGTCTTCACGTGCTAAACCTCCCCCGTCGTTCGTGTGTCCAACCTGCCATGAAGAGCTCTTTTCTTTGCATCCATCTTGGGTCGTTCAGCCCATCCTCCTGCTCTTCCAATTCGTGTGGCAGTGGTGTGCCTGAGACATGTGTCTCTTTTCTCTCTCCCTCTCCTTTTGCATATTCAAAAAAACCTCAACTACGTATTCAAAGACATGCACTTCCGCTTCTCTTGGTCTTTCTATGGCCCAGCCGTGTTTGCTTCATTCCTCTGTGATTGGACTAGTAAGGTTTTTCCCAGCCTCCCTGGCCAATGACGTCACAGCTGGGCACCAAGCAGCAGGGCCCATGAGTGTACAGTGGGAGCTCGCTTATGTTGCTACACAGCTCCCGCAACCTAACCGTCCCCTCCTCTCCTCTCCTCTGGTGCTTGGGGAGCTCTTATGTGTGGTCCGCAGTTGCGAAAAGAACAGACAGCCACCCGACACCACAGACCTCTCGACCTCATGGCGCTCCTGCGACGAATCGGATCCCCCGCCGCGCGCGCTCTGCTGGCGCCGCGCCGCCACATGGCCACGGTGGCCAACGAGATGACCGTGCGTGACGCGCTCAACACGGCTCTGGACGAGGAACTGGCCCGCGACGAGAAGGTCTTCCTGCTCGGCGAGGAAGTGGCCAAGTACAACGGCGCGTACAAGGTGTCCAAGGGCCTGTGGGAGAAGTACGGCGACAAGCGCGTGATCGACACGCCCATCACGGAGGCCGGTTTCACCGGTCTGGCCGTGGGCGCCGCCTACCACGACACCAAGCCCATCGTGGAGTTCATGACCTTCAACTTTGCGCTGCAGGCCATCGACCACATCCTCAACTCGGCCGCCAAGCAGTACTACATGTCGGCCGGCGACATCGCCGTGCCCATTGTGTTCCGTGGCTCCAACGGCGCCGCCGCCGGTGTGGCCGCCCAGCACTCGCAGTGCTTCGCCGCCTGGTACGGCTCGGTGCCCGGCCTCAAGGTCGTGGTGCCGTACGACGCCGAGGACGCGCGTGGTCTGCTCAAGGCCGCCATCCGCGACCCCAACCCGGTGGTCGTGCTCGAGAACGAGCTGCTGTACGGTGTGACCTTCCCGGTCAGCCAGGAGGCCCAGTCGCCCGACTTCGTCATCCCCATCGGCAAGGCCAAGATCATGAAGCCCGGCAAGGACGTGACCATCACGGCCTTCTCGCGCATGGTCGGTGTCGCCCTCGAGGCCGCCGCCGAGCTCGCCAAGGAGGGCATCGACGCCGAAGTGATCAACCTCCGCTCCATCCGCCCCTTTGACCGCGACACGATCATCGAGTCCGTCAAGAAGACCTCGCGCATCGTGTCGGTCGAGGAAGGCTGGGGCCAGCACGGCATCGGCGCCGAGATCGCCGGTATCCTCATGGAGACCGACGCCTTCGACTTCCTGGACGCCCCGCTCGAGCGCGTGACCGGCACGGACGTGCCCATGCCGTACGCCGAGAACCTCGAGAAGCTGTGCGTGCCCCAGGTCGCTGACATCGTGGCCGCCACCAAGCGCACGGTCGCCCGCAAGCTCTAAGAAAGAAAGAACGTATTACAGAAACCCCCAGCGACTGACCCAGCACCAGAAAGCGTAGGAACCTTTTGTATGTGCCAATACACACACGCGCTGATGGACGTCAGTCAGTAGCTTTGACCCATTTACTTTGTGTCTTGTGCTTGTACCATATCCGTAACGGTGCCGCAGCCACCGCTGAAGAGACGTGGTATCGACACTTGGCACGATCGTCGGCCACCGACCCATCCTGTGTCTCCTCACGTGAACGGCGATTCACTCGCGATCAGGAACAGGAAGTCGTATGACCTGGTGCTATTGGCGATTGATCTGCACCACACTACTGTACAGCACACGTCAAAATGCTTCTGATAACTGTGCCATGTCACATGCTAGGAGAGTCAAATGACAGTTTGGCAGACACGACTGATAATAATGGCAAGATTTGGTTTATTTCTTCGTTTTTCTGTGCTCCTATTGCCACCAAACCTTTCCTGCACATGCATAGTGTTGGCTAATACATTCGCGATTGACACATCCAGCTTCTCTGTCTGCAGCTTCAGGAGGTGCTTTGATTAGC
>JAADVF010000229.1:0-38198 GCA_023334555.1 Elongisporangium undulatum
CCGACAACTGTGAAACCTGTCACTCTGTCCCCTACGACCGTGGCACCGGTGACACCAACACCAACTACCGTCAAGCCTGTGACGCCTTGTCCTTCAACGCCGTTGCCGACGGTTGTTAAGCAGTCTACACCGGCACCGACTACTCTGTCGTATGCCTGATTGGGCTAGTGTTGATATCTTGAGCCCTTTTGTTGTCGCTTTTAGGTCCTTTATAGTGTAGCTTTTTTCGTGACTGTGAAGGAAGCAGTTATAGGTATTGCATACAATGCATTTTACAATCACCGTATAATACGAAGCCTTATACATTGGCATGCCGTTTCGTGTTGCTTGTTTGAATGCTGTACGAAATTGGTGATCTGTTTGAATTCATTGGGCGTACGAGACACGCGCCGCAATCTTACTGTAGCATGCCTTGTGTACTTACAGCTGAAGAATTTTACAGTATATTTGCACCTAAGTCGTCGCCAGTATTACCGTCGCATCTCCTCGCGTTTGTGCGAAAGGCAGTGCCTCTAACGGTGCAATCAAAGGCCATTGAAGTGACCGCAACTAGGGCAATTTATTTGAGCAAACTGCAGGAGGATGAATGTACATTTCAATTCACTCGCTAGTGAGCATTGCTCCGTTCAGTATTCCCCAATGAAGCTCGGTAAATCATTCGGGCTCGCAGTTGTGGCGCTCAACCTTCATGTGACGAGTGCTGGTACTAGCATCGGGAGTATGAACAGACTGCTTGGCTCCGTGTATCGTGTGAACCAGGGCTCAAGTGCCACCGGCTACGCTGCCGTTGAATCTGTCACTCCTGCACCGGCAATACTAACACCCAAAGCGACCCCTCACTCAACGATTCCGCATGCGATTGCCAGTACTCCTGCACCGACACCATGCCGTACGATCTCGCAAACAGGCATAAGTACACCTGCACCGACAACTTTCTCGACTCAAAACCCCACAACTACATCCGTCGGAAACAACACTCCAGCACCACCTTCTACTCCGAGCGCCACGGCTCCGTATTGGAGCACGCCAATTCCCTCGTGGCCAACACCAGCTCCAACGACTGCAAGCAATATCAACTCCCCTGCCCCAGTCTCGAATCGGCCGACACCATGTCCAACGCGTCAGACGCCTGGTACGTCTTCCCTATTGAGCCCAGTGCCAACACCGAACCCAGCTACCAATACTTTGAGTCCGGTAACAGTGCCACCGAGTTCTCAGACGCCTCCACCGACAATTCAAACACCAGGACCGGTGCCGATGACTACATCCCCCTCAACGACCACTCAAGCGTCTGCTCCAACCATTCAAATACCTGTACCGATCAATCAAACGTATGCACCGATCGTTCTCTCGCCTGCTCCGACCACTCAATTACCTGTATCGATCAACCAAACGCAAGCACCGACAGTGTTCTCGCCTGCTTCAATCACTCAAACTCCTATCCCGATCAACCAAGCATCTGAACCTACTACCGAGACACCACCACCAATAACAACAACCTCAAAGCCATCAACGCCGTCATCCACACCAGTTATTAAAACACCATCTCTCACTACGTCCAAGTCACCAGCTGCCTCACCATCTCCCAGCCCGTCGGCATCAACCACCAAAGCGCCATCGACAGCAACTCCGGCCACAACGGAACCAACAAAGCACCCAACAACACCGACACCGACCACGAAAAAGCCGTCGACGCCCACACCAACCACCAAAAAGCCTGCATCGACGACTTCCAAGCCATCAGCACACTGCAGAATGCGGCAGCTGATGTTCGCCGAAGGCTATTGAACGCAAATCGCAGACGGTTGCATGTATGTTACCCCAACTTGAATAGAAACCCTTTCTAAAAAGGAACCCCATTTTAGCCACCAGGAGATCAGAAACAGCTGGGGCCGTATTTTGTCGCAACGCTTTTATCGCCCACCAATATTCCAAAAGACGGTTGATTTATCTCCCTAGTTGTTAAAAAAAGATGCGTTTCCTATCGAAGAGTCTGACGTTACTGATACTGTACCACTTCTTTTTGGCAGCCAAAAGGAACCCACGGCCCGAAAATCCAGGAAATCCGTTCGATCGCCAGCCAGACGTGCGCGACATGTTCGCTCTCTCGCCCGGAAGTTCATGAACGTCCTAGGGGATGAAGGTATAGCGATTGCACCATTAGCTCTTGCTCCAGAGCTTCCGCTTTCTTTCGCTGGAAACAAAACGACGAGCGTGCTGAACGCCCACGCAAAGAGAAAGTTGAACCTTCACCAGCGAGGGAGGGCGACGTGCCTTTGTTCCCGACACTAATCCTATTTTTTATCGAACTGAAATAGCAGTAGGTCATCTCGCCCTACCCCTCCCTTGGGTGTGTACAGCCTTTTGGAGTGTTGACCTGACCACTTCCCGAGCCACAATGGGCGGCACCACACGCAAGACCAGCCCACCGCCCGCGCATGCAGCACTGATACGAGACTGCCCGCTGCCCACACAGACCAACCGCAGCCTCGACAAGCACATGGACTCCTCTGGGGGCTCCAAACAGCAGCCGGCCACGACAAGCGAGGCGGCCGCAGCGGCGCGCAGAAGGTGGACGCAGGTGCGGTCCATGATGCAGCGCATCACACGTGGCATGCCCGCTGAGAGTGCCCAGCGCGGCGGCGCGGCCATGCTGCACAAGGACTTCTGGCTCGAGGCGCTGGACGAGCAGCACCGCTACGGCTTCCACCTGCGCGCGTTCCACAAGGCCTGGAAGGACGACATGGCCGCTAAACCGGAAGCTCGAGAATCCAAGGACATCAAGCGCCCGCGATCGGTCTCCGAGTCATCTTTCTTCTACTGGCTGGACCACGGCCGAGGCCGGTCCTTGGACCTGCCCGAATGCAGCCAGAGCGAGCTGCGCAGCACGCACGTGCAGTACTGCGACGCAAAGCAGCGCAAGCCGTTTGAATTGGCGTTTGTGACGCCGCGTCCAGCATCATCAGCACGGAAAGGGTCTTCCTCTCCGCATTCCGACAGCGATGCAGCACCCAGTGCACTGGTGCGGTACGCCGCGACGAATCAGCTGGTCAATACTGATGCGCTGAGCAAGTGGATCTTCGTGGTCGATCTTCATGGCCGCATGTATCTCGGACGCAAGCGCAAGGGCGTCTTCCACCACACGAGCTTCGTGGCCGGCGCGCCGGTCTACGCCGCGGGCAAGATCATGATCAAGCACGGTAAAATCCTGGCCATCGAGCCACACAGTGGGCACTTCAAGCCCAACCTAAAGAACCTCACGGCTCTGCTGTACCTGCTGCACCACCAGCAGGTCGATGTGGATCAGATCACGTTCATCAAGCCCAAGAAATGGGCCAACGAGTGGCCGTTCCCTGTCCGGCCCTCCATGGGCGGGCTGGAAGACCTGGAGGATACGTCCGACACCGACTACGCTGCCTACCGGTCCGACAACGAAGATGGCTCCTGAACGGCCCGTGGGGAAGTATATATAATAGATGAGTGAGTCACCTGTCAAAGGCATCGTGATCATGCCAAAAAGAGGCCGAGGGGTGTAACGACCGCGTCGCTTGAGTGCTAAACGTTGAAAAAAATAACCACTGAACGCCAGCAGTTGGCTTCATGTTTCTTCTTCCGCTTCTTCCTTCTCTGCGCTCGTCCAGTCGTGCGCTACTCACTCGCGTTCCCGTCACCGTTCTCGTCGTCCACAAGCAGCAGGTCGCGCACGCCGCGTCGATTGAGTTGCTGGTGCCGCTGGAGCAGCATCATGCGCCGCGTATCGCGCGCGTTTTCAGCCATGGTGAGATCCACGAGCTCCTGTCGAACCTCATGCTGCAACGTGTGAAGAATCGCAGTCATCCGAGGCCGACGTTTGGGGTTGGAGTCGAGGCACCGATTGATAAGCTCTCGACGCCGGGGTGAACAGGACTCTGGGATCATAGGTCGCAGTTCACCAGCAGCAACACGACGCATGAGATCCATCGTGCCTCGAGTGCTCACGTTGTAGTACGGATCTTTGCGCGTCTCCAGCTCGATCAGGATCACGCCGAAACTGTAGCAGTCCACTTGGACATCGTATCGCTCCTGTCGCAGCATCTCCGGAGCCACCCAGGAGGCAGTGCCGACCATTGAGCTGAAGAGCCCAGCGCCTGCGACGGACTGTCGCTTTGATTGGCAGAAGTCCGTGATCTTGCACGAATACGTTGGCGTGCAAAGCAAGTTGGACGACTTCAGATCCCGGTGCACGATGGGCTTCTCGCAGTTATGCAAATAGGACACGCCTTGGGCAACGTCCGTCGCGATCTTGAGCAACGGATCGCTCCAAGTGAGTGGGATGGGACTCCGAATCAGCGAAAACAGGTCGCCTCGCTCCATATACTCCAGCACGAACCCCACATTCGACAGATTGTCAAACGTCGCACCGATGAACTGCACGACGTTTGGATGTCGGAGCGACGCCAGCATATCGACTCGCTGCTTGAAATCCGTCAATCCTTCGGGAGTCAACGCAGACCGCACAAGCCGCTTCAGAACGACCAGCGTGCCATAGTATTCGGCCAACAGCACTTCGCCATGGGCGTTCGTGGAGATGATTTCTTTCAGCTCCAGGTCATCAAACGGGATCGATACATCCTGAACCTTCTTCATGTCTCCTGCACGCGCAAGCGCATCCTTCATGGCCTCCTCTTCGTCGGGCGCCACGCTTTGGTTCTCCAGCCCATGGCGCTTGACCGAGAGGTCCAACTTCAGCGTCGTGTTCATGCGCTCAGCTCGAAGTTTCATGGCGTACGCCATACGTGCGGCACGGTCGGTTGAGTACGTAGCCATGAGCGTAAACACGGTCGGCAGCAGCACGCAGAGCAGGAACAGGAAACTCTGTTTGCTGGCATTCACAGACGTGGTCGAGTTAAGTGACATGGACGGACCGAAGACCAGGAACCCAAGCGTGAGCAGCCACAGCGACATGGACACGAAAAGCACGTGCGTGAAATCCAACTTGAGCGAGACCGAGAAAATGCCGGCAAAGGTAGCCAGTACAGCCATCATGCCCATGATCACCGAGTAAGCCAGGCTGCGTCCATAGATGAGCACCCATGTCGATAACGTGAGCGCCATGTCGTGGCGCGAAGTCCATTGACTGTGCTCGTACCAACTGAATGGGACATTGATGGTTGTGGCACAGGCGAGTTGCTGCGGGACATACATGCGCATGTGATCACGCACCAGTAGCAGCACGTGGTAGACGAAAAGCTCCAGCCCCACGGCCCAGAGCAGCACGATGAACGTCGTGATCGCCTTCCACCGACGCCGGATGTAGTACACACCGATGCGAAGCCGCATACTCCCCTCAATCCAGTGGAGAGGAAAGCCGCCATAGAGCAGCGCCAGTGGGGCAAACGCCCACATGAGTGCCACTTGAGACCGCTCCAGATGCGAATGCACCGAGTACGTCGAGCATGAAGCGCCGCCGGACGCAGACGACGAAGATGACGACGACGACGACGATGAAGACGAGGAGGAAGCCTCGGCCAGCATCACGCTCGTGTACCCCGATATGCTGTCCTGCACCACGTCGCTCACGCTTGTGACACACGCGGTCTTGAGGTAGAGGAACAGCAGGAAGGCCATAATCTCGAACACCAGCATGAACAGCAGGATGCGTCTGGCGATGATAAAATCCGCCATGGACGTGAACACCTGGTAGGACTCCTCCACGCGCGGGTCTCGGAAGTGGTTCGTTAGCAGCTTAAGCTCCTGGTTCGGGTTCAGTCGGGCGTACCACCGCTGGCCCTCGGACACCAGTCTCGAGGTCATGGACACGCGCGAGTCGGACGCCAGGGGCGGGGAGCGGCCATTCGCCGGCGGCGGGGTGGGCTTATGCTTCTCCTCGTAGCTGTACTGCGTGTGGCCAACGCACTGGAGCACAATTTCGTCGTCGTCTCTGGAATCCGGGTAGTCCTGCTCGTGGTCCACACGTGTGGGTGTGACCATGCGCACGTAGTCCGTCGCGGCTCGCTGGTGGTTGTGCACTGCTGCCGAGACCGAGGCCGCTGAGGCCGACGCGTTGCTCCGCGTGCTGCCCAGGGCCGGCGCCTCCGCGATGTCGATGCGATGCATCGGCAGCATCTCGCGCTTCATGGAACAACCTTCGTTCCTTCTTCGTATGGGCGACGCCACCACGTTGGCCCTTAATGGGTGGCTGTTTCAAACAATTAACAGATACACATATGTGTACTGTACCATGATCAATGGTACATGTACCCGTGTACCGGTTTAGTTGGTACAGTAACCTGCCAAGGCATCAAAACCCACCAAAACACGAAGCTCCCCGGACAGACCGACAAGGCCTGCCCACCCCCATCGGCCTCACAGCTCTCTCCTCGCACTGCTGGCTGGAGACACCGGTCCTTGAAGCTTTCTCTGCGCGCTCATCGTAATCGCCGCCGTCTCCCGCGTCGTCCTGTGGCGGTTGCGACTCGAATCATCGCCTGTTCCACAAATCTAGAAGCGTTCAGCCCATCATGTCCGGCGCGCGCCCCATTCCCATCAGCAACAGTCGCCGCTCGTCGCCGCCGGGCTCGACCGGCTCGGGTCGCGACCTGAGTATGGACGCCATCTCGCACTCTCTGCCGGCGCCCGTGCTCACACCCGGCGGCGGTTGCGCGTTCCCCACGTCCTCGGCTGCGTCGGCAGCCGCCGCAAGATACCACCCGCCGCGTGCACCGTTTTTCGGATCTCTGCCGGAGCCCAGCTTTCTGCAGATGGACGACGACGCCATGCCAGAGCTCATGCTCCCACCGCGTCTGAACGAGCGAGACGAGTCGCCGCCAGCAGCCTCGGTCGTGCAGGTGAGACCGGTCGGTTTACTTGGCGTTTCTTTCGGCCATGGGTTGACTTTATGTTTATTTCGCGTTCTAGTTTGCCAGCTCATGCCCTGTGGACATTGGATTCCTGCGACCGAACCACATGATGCAGCGATCCTGGTAAGCGCCACCAGCCTTAAGTCGTGTTATTGCGTCCGTGTCATTCATACTCATCACGCTGTACTGGTGCATCCGCCATTAGGGCTCCCTCTCCGCGTGCCTTGGATGAGTTTGATCTGTCCCGCTCACCGGCGCTCGCAGTCATGTCGGCCGTGCGAGATGGTCGCCCGCCGACCAACCAGCCGTTCCAGCGTAGAGCCATGGGCTCCAGCAATCGTGAGTTTTTCCGCGAGCCGAGCAGTTCGGTTCAGACGAATGCCGAGCGAATGGCGAGTCTCTCGCTGTCGGAGCCAGGTGGCCCGAGTTTCCAGCGACAGCCGTCCGTGGACAGGCGTGATCGACGTGGGTCGTACGGGAACCTGTCGGATCTGGACGAAGGCGAGGTCTTTGATTTCGAGGATCAGTAGCCATTCAACTTTACGGACCGGCTGAAGGCCGACACCACGATCTACCGCCTCCTGACCTGCTGC
Source organism: Elongisporangium undulatum (assembly GCA_023334555.1). Taxonomy (NCBI): domain Eukaryota; phylum Oomycota; class Peronosporomycetes; order Pythiales; family Pythiaceae; genus Elongisporangium; species Elongisporangium undulatum. The sequence goes on from JAADVF010000229.1 coordinate 7,433, forward strand.
CACCAAGCCACCACCCGCAGAATGGATCGCTTCATGGCAAGTGTTGCGTCCAGCCACCTGCTGAAACCAGAACGGAAGAAGGGCTAGCGACTGACCCCGACCAGCACCAAGCTACACAGCCGCTCAAGATCAGGCGAACAACCGCGAGTGCGCAACACCTTGCGCAGCGAGACGAAGCCCATCGCATTGGCAATGGAAGAGGAAGATGAGGAAGGTAGAGGATGATCGAGTGCATGAAAGAGTGAGAGAAGGAAGAAGAAGAGGAGACTGTTAGGCTCTCCGGATGTTTGCATACTCAGACGTCAAGGGCGATCAGTCGCACAGCGAAATGTTAAACGAAGAGCTTAAATTATTCGCTTTGTTGTCTCCAGACTTGCTCGAAAGCCCACAGATACGATTCGGTGTGCTGCTGGCTTCCTTATACCGGATCCACGTAGAACATGGAGTCCTTGCTCACGTTGCGGTTCATTCGAATGGTGTCGCAACGCACGAGCCCCTTGCATTGCTTCTGAACACGAGCAAGGTTGGCGTTTTCCTATCCACACGCCAGACCAGATCAGTCAGTACTGTAGTTGGGATAATACAAATCACAAGCACAACAACATCCGACCTCATCAAACGCGTGAGTGAAATGCTCCGCCCGGTGTCTTGCCTTGGCAGCAATGCGCAGTGAATCGTACTGACTCGAGGCTTCCAACTGATGCCGCGTGAACTCCTCGATCCGATTGATGTGCGATAGCAGAATACGGGCCTTGGCGTTGGCGCGTGCCACTTTGCGGGCCTTATCGTTCTCGAACGACAATCGGTCGAAGTCTACCGCGAGAGAGTATCGCGTGTGAGCTTAGTTGGTATCAAACCCTCCACAACCTAGAATTTGGCATTACCAGGGTCATTCACAGGCGAATTGGCTGGGGGGCTGTGGTTCATCGTTGTTCTAGGACTGAGTGTCGCTGGTGCGCTTGGCTGGCGAGCCTTTTCTGTGAGCTGGTGGGCATGCTGGCGTATCTTTTCGAGATACGTCTGCTGTCGAACCACGAGATCGTCGCCCTTGTCCGGCGACTGCTGCTGGTCGATGAGCAGCTTGCGAACAAAGGACCGGTAGTGTATTTTGCTGTCCTCTCGAAGCGCTGGATCCACTTCAGTGATCAATGCCCGGACTTGATGCTCCTTGAGACCTGTGAGTTCGCAGTATCGGATGAGAAGTCAGCATTAACAGTCGTACAGTCAAAGCAATGCGTACCAAATTGGCAAGCCTGTAGAGCACTAATCACGTCTCGGCAAGCAATGAACCCACTGCCAGCGGTGTCGTGCTGCTTGAGTGCAGCCATCACCACTGACGCCTTGGATCCGAAACCAATGGGGCTCTTGTACCACGACTCGTCCTTGAACGACTTGGCCTCGTGCTGCGGATCGAGCCAACTCAGCGAAGACCAGTGGTATCCAGGCAGCAAACCAAGCTGTACGCACCTGGGCAGCTTCAATGTGTTTGCCCAGAGTGACCTGATAAATCCAAGGCATACATGAAAATTTAGCCGCCATGCATCGAATTGGTAGTCAGTCATGTAGCCAGCTAGCTAGCTACCCTCATGGACATCTTCTCATCGTCTCGATCCTCGCGCTCTCTCCTCAACCGCTTCTCTTGGCTCTCCGTTTCAGCCGCTGGTGATCTCGCAACCGGAGGCAGGGCTTCAGCGTTTGCGTTCTTGACCGCGGAAAGTCGGCGTTTCGAGCCGCCTTCGTGCCCAGCAGCCAGCGCATGCCCACATGCGCGAGGCAGTGACAACAGATTCGTGGCGCCAGTGGTGCCGCGCCGCTGGCGGCCCATCCTAGTGGCACTCGCGTCGCCCGAGCCAGAGACAGCGATCGACTAGCTCTCGCGTTCTCAGATCCAATGGAGGGCGGACCGGAACCCATTCGATAAGATCGCGACACCCACAAGTCAGACCACCAACTCAGATTGAGCGTATACCAACTATACAGTGCCCAGTATCCTTATAAATAGCATGAAAGGAGGCAAGTCTGCGTGACCTGATGGGTGGAAAGCCGGAGGGCGATCCATGCGCACGCAAGTCTTTATGTACTGCACCTATACGATTGAGTTGAAAGTTACTGCGCGGCTCTAGCAAGGACGGCATATCACAAAATGTATCCCGAGAGAGATTCGACTGAAGATCCGCTCGCTTGATTGAAGCGCAGCAGTCCAGTGCGACTCAAACGGCACGACTGGCCACATGGAGCCGAGTGATCCTATGGCGCATGCGGTTTCTCCCCATTCTCCCCCCAGGCGTTCCGCGTTCTGCCCTATGGTTCAAGGTCGACCCCCATGTCCCAATGTTGACCGCCGCCACTGGGTTGAGGTCACTCGCGCGAGGTTCAGTTTTCGGCAAAGGCGGGCCAGGGTTGCTTGATCCGTCAATTCGTGTTCTGTCCAATCAGCAATCGAAATGCACAGCCGCAAAGTCTCAAAGGGCGTCTTGCTCCTCCCTGTGTATTAATTTCATGCGGAAGGAATTGGCTCTCGTCATGGGATGGCCACACAGAGAGACAGAACGCGTTACAGCCTACATACGTGGTGCGTATAGGGCGGCGAGTCAACGCGTCGGTCTGTAGAGCAGCCGATTGTAAAGCGACCTCTGAGATTTTACCCTTCATATATTACTCTCCTTGACATGCTTTTTCTCTGGCGCAGGACTCGACCAACTGACGATCCGATCCCATCCAGGAGTGCACAACCCTGCGGTTCTGAGGTGCCAGCTGGTCGGCGCTTTCGAGTGCATGGAGTGGTACAAATTGTATGCACGAAGTGTTGGAAGCCTAAACACAGAGCCTGGACAACGGGGAAAATCGAGACCAAGAATGCCGGCTGGAATGTGATTATATTCTACTCTCTGCAGACAAAATACAATTTTATCGAGGTATCAAGTTTGATTTGTGTCGGTTGCGGAGTGCTAATTTTGTGTTCGGTTCAGTGAAGATCCCAAAGGCCGAGGATAGCACAATTGTGTGTGGGTTGTCAAATCTGCTCGGAGAAAATGCAAGTCAAGGCAACGATACGGTTCGTAATCCACCGAGAGAAGTTTCTTCTTTCTGGTGAAACACACACCCATGAGAAAAAGTGGATATGACTATAATAATGTAGTGACGTGATATATCAAGCTAGCATTCGCTTTCCAATGCCACACAGTCGGCATGGACACGTGGATCTTTGTTAATTATTGTATAGATCATTTTCAACTGTGATCAAGTCGGTCGTCGCTTGTACTGAAGTCCTAAGCTCTAAAGTTTCACTGTACTACACGCAGTCAAGCGCATGTCGTCAGCAAGACGCCCTCTTGCAGTGGTGGGTAAATCCCGACGATTCGGCGTTGTCAGTTGTGTGACTTTCATCGTCGCTCACGACCGTAACCTCCATTTTTATATCGACGTAACCTTCATATTTACAAATTCTGCGCGGAATTTGGCCAGAAGGCGACGAGTTTCCGCGCAGAATGTTCAAATGAACACGTGTACTGGAATAGGACAGCGCTCTATCACAATAGAGGCTAGGGTAGGGTTGATAGACATCTCCAAGCCAGGAGCGGCTTTGCATTGGTGGTGGGGGCGAGGGGAAGGGGCTGGTTGACCGCATCTGTTATGAAAGGGAAGAGGGGAGCAGGAAGGCGGAGGAGGAGGCAGAACGAGGAGGAGGCAGACGCCATTGCATTCCTGTTTTTTACACTCGGTCCGGCCGCAGAGAGTCAGCAGGCCCCGAGCAAAACGAGCGCGCGCAGAAGCCGCCTGGAAAGCGCACGCGGAAGAAAAGCGAGTCGAACGCAGTCAAGCGATACATCGCGCCTTGGGACGTAGCAGCCCAAGAAGCGGAAAGCAGTACAGGCGAACGACCACAGCAGCAGGCGGCAACTAGGGCCTTCCTCGTCTGGGACGACGTGTAAGCGGTTTCCCGATATATCGCCTTTGTGGTATAGAGAAGCGTCTGCTCCTCTCGTCCTCTCCCCTTCTCCAAGCATCCATCCTCCACTCAGCAGCTCGCGAATCGGTTAGCCATGGCGATGGAGATGCTGAACGTCGACATCGAGCTGCTGGTGCAGAGCACGCAATGCTCCACCATGCATTACGGCCGCAAAGGCAGCGGCGAGAAGTTCCACGGTTGGCTCTGGAAGAAGTCTGGTCGGTTCTCCAAGTGGCGCAATCAGCATTTTGTGCTCGACGGTGGGCTGTTGACCTATTACGATACGTTCCCGGCCGATCAGTTCGTCTCGGACTCGTCTGGTCTTGCCCCGATCTCCGGCGACAACCTGTTCACCATGAAGGGCGAGTCGTCACCTGCGGGCGCCGTGCGTGTGGCTCATGTGGACCGCTCCAAGAAGTCCAAGATCGCGTTCAAGGTGTTTGCCGTGAGTGGCAAGATCATCGACCTGCGCGCCAAGAACGAAAGCGTGTGCGACACGTGGATCGAGCGTCTGAACGAGGCAGCGCAGTTCGCCAAACGACAGGAATCGCTCAACAGCTCGACTACCAGCACTGCGTCGTCTACTGTCTCAACCGGCGGCTACTCGGACGCGGAGCTGGAATTGCTATGCAATATCGTGGACAAGAACGGCTGGCTGGAAGTGGGCGATAAGAAGTCCAAACGGCAGCGGTACTGCGTCTTACAAGGCAGCATGTTCACCGTGTACGACACCGAAGATGCGTGGGCCGTACCGCTCAGTCGCGCGTACGTGACACATGCAGAGAAGGTGAGCAGCCAGACGTGCGAATTCAGCGTCACGACTTCAGCCGGCAAGATGAACAAGACCCTCATGCTGAAGGCCCGATCGCAGGATGAAATGCATCTGTGGCTGGAAGCGCTCCGCACGGCGTTCGAGTAGCTCTCCTGTTGTGCGAGAACGAGCAATGAAGAGAGAACGACACCCAAGTGTGTATTGTGATGGTGCGAAGCGTCAAGTGGAGTCGGGTCGTATTGCCTCCGTCAGTCCGTCAGGCAGCCAGCCAGGTCAAGTGATATTTAACCAGCGCTGGCTTATTTAAGTTATTTCTCCCATGTGTGTGGGCGGAGGAAGGAGATTCCTATCCGGCGGCGCACATATGAGAGAGATTGAAAGATTGAGGCCGTTTTTGTTTTGATGCAAAAGCGGGCGCGTCGTTCAGTTCGTCTGTGGATATTAGGAACAGAGTGAGAGATTGAAAAAAGAGTATCAGTTTTCTTAAACGCTTTGGTGTCACTTATTCACATATATAGTACCCTACACTACAGTGCACATGTATCTCTATGCGCGCACTTTTTCCGTCTGACGCATTCACACGTCATGAACACTCATGAGCACGGGGACAATCAAACTTGCCAACCCGATACGCAATCAAACACACCGTCCATCCAATCAAACGCACTGAAACCAACGTTGGATTTGATGGAATCTGTGACACTTCAATCAAACGCACGTTGGTTTGATTGAGCGGAGCCAGCCGCCTGCCTCTCTTGAAGCAGTCAATCAAATCAGTCCAATGGCGTCGAGCGGCGCCGGGTCGCTGGCGTCCATCGTGAACGACGGCACAGAAGGTGAGGCTGTCGGTCTAAACCCCGTCTCATGGCAGGAGCGTCGTACTCACTGTGCCACTCTCTGTCCCATCAGTGCCGCTGCTGCACCTGGAGTTCCAGTACCGTCAGGTCGACACGATCCTGGCCGTGGCCTATGGCGGCGCGTGCTTCTTCGCCTTCTGGGCCTTCCTTGCGCACACGCAAAGCCCTTCGCGGCAGGCGGCCACGCTGGGCTTCTACCTGCTAATGGGCATGGCTGCGCTTACGCGCGTGCTGTGGTTCGCCACGCCGCAGGGCGTCATGTCCGTGCTGGTCGAGCCCAAGCGCATCATGATGGGCGACGACGGGTGGATCGACTTCCTCACAGCCGAGGCAGTGGAGCTGCTGGGCTCGTTCCTGATCTACAGCATCTTCGTGCTCATTGTGGTCTTCTGGGCCGACATGCTGCGCCGCTTATTCACGCACGAGAGCGTGCGCTCGCACCCGCTGCGGCTCTTCTCGCTCGTGCTGGCGCTCATCGTGGGCATCCAGCTCATCGGCGTGGGCATCTTCGTCTCGCGCCGCGCGGACTCGTACTGGCTCATGATGTACGACGACATCGTGATGTGTCTGCTGTCCTTCGGCTCGCTGGTGGCCGTGCTCGTGTACTCGTACCGCATGAAGACCGTGCTGCAGGCGTTCCTCGAGGTGAGCCAGATCGACACGACGGACCGCATCAAGGCCGTGAACTGGGCCACGTCCATCTGCGCCTTCTTCCTCATCTGCAACGCCATCTTTCTCTGCTACTCCATCGTGAGCCTCGCGCAGTTCCACCAGGTCGGCGTCTACCTCGAGTCCAAGTGGTGGTGGCTCTTCGTGGCCTCGAAGCACCTCGTGGAGCTGCTCGTGCTCTACTTCCTGCTTTACACGCTCTGGGGCAAGAGCTCGGACGACGCCGAGGAAAAGGGCGGCTACGAGGCCATCCCAGACGTGGTCTCGGACGAGGAGAACCCGAGCGTGGCCACGCCCCCGCGCCGCCATTAATGACCACCAGCAAGACGATTTTGACTAGTAGTATGAGCAAGAGAACGTGGCCATTGCAAGAAGAAGAAAACACGCTTAATGGGGATAGTAGTTGGTCTGTCTAGTTGTCCGTGAGGTCATCGTTCAGGTTCACGCCCAGCTCCTTGGCGACCTGCAGCATGTCCTTGTCTCCGCGACCGCTGATGTTGATGACCACGACCTTGCTCGGGTCCATCTTGGCGGCCAACTCCAGGCCAAAGTGCACGGCGTGCGAACTCTCGAGCGCCGGGATGATGCCCTCTTGGCGTGAGAGCAACTGGAACGCCTCGAGCGCCTGCTTGTCCGTCACGCTCACGTAGGTCGCGCGGCCAGACTCGTGCAGGAACGCGTGCTCCGGGCCGACACCGGCGTAGTCCAGGCCAGCCGAGACACTGTGGGTTTCGATGACCTGGCCGGCGGCGTCCTGCATCACGTACGTCTTCGTACCGTGCAGCACACCGGGGCGGCCACCGACCAGCGTGGACGAGTGGCGGCCAGTCTCAACGCCATCGCCACCTGCTTCAACGCCGTAGATCGCAACACCGGTATCCTTGATGAACGGGTGGAACATGCCAATGGCGTTGCTACCGCCGCCAACACAGGCCACGATGGCATCTGGCAGCTGGCCGATCTCCTCCTGGAGCTGGGCCTTGATCTCATTGCCAATGACGGCCTGGAAGTCGCGCACGATGGTCGGGAACGGGTGCGAGCCGATGGCCGAGCCGATAATGTAGTGCGTGGTGTCCACGTTGGTGACCCAATCGCGAATGGCTTCGTTCACGGCGTCCTTGAGCGTCATGGAGCCCGACTTGACGGCGATGACCTTGGCGCCCAGCATCTTCATGCGGAACACATTGAGTGACTGGCGCTGGGTATCCTCGTAGCCCATGTAGATCGTACAGTCCAGACCCAGCAGCGAGCAGGCCGTGGCCGTGGCCACACCGTGCTGGCCAGCACCAGTCTCAGCGATGATGCGGTGCTTGCCCAGACGCTTGGCGAGCACGGCCTGGCCGATGGCGTTGTTGATCTTGTGCGCGCCAGTGTGCGCCAAGTCCTCGCGCTTGAGCCAGATCTGCGCGCCCTTGGCGTGCTCGGTCAGGCGCTGCGCAAAGTACAGCGGCGTGGGGCGGCCGATGTAGTACTTGCCGAGGTACTCGAGCTCCGAGCGGAACTTGGGGTCCTGGGTCGCGCGCACATACTCCTCCGTGAGGTTCTGGTGCGCCTGGATCAACGTCTCGGCCACGAACGAGCCGCCGAACTGGCCGAAGTATGCGTTGAGCTCGTCGACCGACTGGTAGATCGGCGGGCAGTTGGACACGGCCAGGTACGAGGGCTTGAGCTCACGGGTGCCGCTCATGGTGATGGAGAGGGAGCTGCTGAGTGTGTGCGGAGTGCGGGCGATGGCGCAAACTGGTGAATCACGCCAATCAATCAGCCTCCCAAATGGACGGACTCTCTCCCTTTTCAGGGAAGACTTCCACCGTGTTCACAAGAGTGACAGTGTGTGGGCCACACCATCCGCCACGTGACCACAGGAAAAATCCGCAGTGCGCAACGCCTGGAACACAGCCGACGTAACAGTTAAATAGAAACCGGTATCATACCGGTCTAATACCGGTGTTGGCTTGAAGCATGAAAATGAAACGACGCGAGAGAATGGCCTTGAAGCGACGCGCCTGCGAGACGGAGAGAGCTGTTTCTTATATGATCTACAAAGGGGATCGCAACCGCCCGGCCTGACCAGACACAGACAGACGCTGATTGCAGCAGCAGTCGAAGCAGTAGAGAGAACGTCGTCGACATGATCAGCGCGCTGTTCCTGATCAGCCACAAGGGCGAAGTCGTGCTCAACCGGTTCTACCGAGACGATGTGAGTCGCCGCGCGGCCGATGCCTTCCGTCTGCAAGTCATCGCCGCTAAGGAGACCGGCTCCATGCCGCCCATCAAGAGCATCGACGGCTGCTCGTTCCTCTACACGCGCCACGAGAACCTCTATCTCGTGGCGGTATCGCGGGCCAATATCAATACAGGTAAGCACTCGAAACTCTCCCCTTCTTCCCAGTCCATACAGACGACGGAGACTCACGCTTGCGGTTGGCTGTGCCTTTAGCGCTCGTGTTCCAGTTCCTGTACCAGCTCAATGGCATTTTCAAGGAGTACTTTGGCAAGAAATACACCGAGGTACGAGTCCAAACCAGCCCATTAAATCGGCCAGTCCACTCACCTTGCTCTGGCAGGAATCCATTCGTGACAACTTCACGCTCGTGTACGAGCTCCTGGACGAGACGATGGACTACGGGTACCCGCAGAACTGCTCCATCGACGTGCTCAAGATGTACATCAACCTGGGCTCACTCTCGGTACTCGTTCCTATTAGTCTATCCACAGACGCATGGCGCTTACTTCCCCTTCATGATCTAATAGAACCAAGACCCGGCCACAGCCACGCAGCCATCGCAGCTCACGTCGCAGATCACGGGTGCGATCGACTGGCGTCGCGAGGGCCTCAAGTACAAACGTAACGAGGTGTATCTCGACGTGTTCGAGTCCGTGAACCTGCTCATGTCGTCCAATGGCACCGTGCTCCGGAACGAGGTCGCCGGCCAGGTGATCATGAAGACCCTGCTCACGGGCATGCCAGAGTGCAAGCTGGGCCTGAACGACAAGCTCACGATGCAAAAGGGCGACGCCCCGGCTGCCAAGGTCGCCGGTCAGAAACGTGGCACGCGCGAAGTCGAGATTGACGACTGCACGTTCCACCGCTGCGTGCGCCTGGGCAAGTTCGACGCGGACCGCACGATCACGTTCATCCCGCCAGATGGAGAGTTCGAGCTCATGAAGTACCGCGTCACGGAGAACGTGAACCTTCCATTCAAGATCATGCCGGCTTACCAGGAGCAGGGCACCACGCGGCTTTCAGTCACACTCAAGATCGCCTCGCTCTTCAGCCCTCGACTGTTCGCCACGAATCTCGTGATCAAGATCCCGGTACGTCAGTACGCACTTTACACAAGCGGAATGGTGGTCTGAAATGCGAACTTGTTGGCTGTAGACGCCGCCCAACACGGCGAGAACCAAAATCAATGTCCCCATCGGCCGGCACGTGCCATGGTGATTGGGAGTTCTTGGATCCATCGTACTCACTTTCCTTTGTGTGGTGCAGCGCCAAGCATGAGCCGGAGAACCACGCGATCGTGTGGCGCATTCGCAAGTTCCAGGGCAAGCTGGAGCGCATGCTGGACGCCGAGATTGAGATGATGAAGTCGACCAAGGAGAAGGCTTGGTCGCGCCCACCCATCCAGATCGAGTTCCAGGTGCCCATGTTCACGTCCTCGGGCCTGCATGTGCGCTTCCTCAAGGTCTTCGAAAAGAGCTCGTACCCAACGACCAAGTGGGTGCGCTACGTCACCCGTGCCGGCCAGTACCAGCTACGCATCTAAGCATGTGCTGAGAGAGAGAGAGCGCGCTCCTGATTTGAGAGGCAACATTGGAGAGTAAAACGGATGCGCGATGGCCCAGAACACGTATATAAATCCTTTCTTTCCTTCTACTTCTTCTTTGTCTATCGTCGCTTGTACTCACAGGCCTTCAGCTCGATCGAGACGCCCTTGTTGGGTTGGCGACTGGTCTTGACGAACTCGAACAGCGCGAACATCTTGTTGTGCTCGTCCTCCTTGTGCTTGAGATCGAAGCCCATCTGGCGCATGGAGCTCACGAACCCGTCGATGCCTCCCAGCGACTCGGTCTCGAACCGAGACTTCACCTCGGCGACCTGGAGAATGCCCTTGGGCTTGAGCACACGGTAGACTTCGAGGATGTACTCGCGAATGCTGGTGCCCATGAGCGCCAGGCAGTAGACCGCAATGTCGATCGAGTTGTTCTCCAACGGCACGTTAGCGATATTGCAGGCCGTGACAATGGGTTTGCGTGACACGAGATCGAACGAGTGCACCTTGTTCTCCACGCTCTCGGCGAGACGCGCATCGCCGCAGCCGAAATCAGCCACCACGGCCTTCGGCCGGCTCCTGGGAGTTGCATTAACAGCAGCAGCAATGGAGTGAGTACGAGCCGAATGCGAGCCATTGCGATGGATGACTCACTTGACATAGTCGATGAACGTGTCCAGCGGGTTGACTGGCCACTTCTCCGCCTGCTCACGGAAGCCCTGATGGTACTACACAAGCCACAGACAATTACCGGGTGAGCTGCAGGATTTGACCCAACGCAATCATATCACAGGGAACGCACCACGTCGAAGAGCACGGGGTCGGACTGGAAGGTCTTGAAGGCCTCCTTGCCCGTGCTGGTGTACAGCTGCTCGTTTAGCATGCGGAACTTGCCGCCGTCCAGTCGGCGACGCATCTCCGCCTGCATGCTGGAGAGGCCATCCTTGCCGCCTGCGTCCTTCTTGCCCTTCTTGGACTGGTTCTGCTGCTGCTGTTGGGGCTTGCGGTGGGTGCTGGCCACCACATTCTGGGTCTTCTGGTTCTTGATCTTCTTGGAGCCCTTGCCGCTGGCCTTGGGCTTGGCCTTGGGCTTGTTCTTGCCGCCGCCGTTCTTGCCCTTGGCCATCTTGCTTGATGTGGCTTTATTGCTTGGTCGGCGTCAAAATCCTACTTTAACTGTCAAAGTCCTTTATATTGGGAATTCATATCCTAGTTTAAGGTGGTGTGATCCTAAAATGCACAAGCTCATTTGATGCGCATCAAAATGGTCCTTTGGCACTCTATTTCTGTACCGACCGACCACTTGGCCTCTTGATTTAGTCATTCGGGTCACTCGCAATCTCTCTCTCTGACAAGGACCGATACAAACGCGTGAGACCCAATATGAAGATGCTGCTGGATGCATCCACGACAGAAAAGCTACGCTCCAAGCACGTGCGGACGCTGGAGCTGCTGCAGAAGACCATCGACGAGAACGTGGCGCTGCGGGACATCGCGGCTCAATTACAAGCGGTATTATGTCAATGCATGGTCTCTGATAGATAGTATACAGCCTCATATCCTCGTGCTTTACTGTGCAATTCACTAGAACGGAGGCAAGCCGCTGCAGTCGAATCGCGATGGCGAGCTTGAAGACGAGCTCCGTCGGCTAAAGGCAGAGCACTCTCTGGCTCTGCAGGAGCTCCAGACATCTCGACTGCTTCAGCAGCAGGCAGAACAGGCGCTTGCCAACGAGCAGCGCAGCCACCAGCGGATGGCAAGCGATCTACAGACACTGGAAACCACGGTACAGCGACTGCGAGAGAGTTCCCAGCGGGAACGGTCCGAAAGAGGTCACGAATTGGAGCAGGCTGTGGCTGCGAAGGTCGCAGTCGAGCAAGAGCTGGCACAACTTCAGCGAGCATTCAAAGAGCTAAAGCAGCAGAGTGAAGAGAATCAAAGCAACCGCGACCAACAAGCCCTAACCAGAGAGATCCATACTCAGCAGGAGATCCAGCGTCTGCGCAGTGCGCTCGAGTCGCAAACGCATGAGCTGGAAAAGCGCGACGGCATTGCTCAATCGCTCTCTCTGCAAATCGCAACGGTCAAAGACACCAACGAGCAGATTTCCCGTGAGCTGGTCGAGTCTCGAGCGCGCAATCTCGATCTCCAGGGCAAACTCAAGCAGGCCATGCAGGTTCTGCCGTCGCCGTCCAAGTCCATGGAACGGTCTAACTCGCTCCAAGAGGTCAGTGCCAACAAGATGGCGCAGCTAGAGCAGGCCAACGCCAAGTTGAAGCGCGAACACGCAGCAATGCTGGATCAAATAGCGACTCTGCAGGCCCAGCTCATGGAGCTCAGTCGCGCTCACCAGCAGAGCCATCTCTTCGGCGTGCACGTGGATCTTAAGCGCGAAAATGCACAGCTGAGAGCGCAGATCGACGAGCTGAAACAGGTGCAGCGCCGATTTCTCACAACCGCCAAGAAGAAGACCATGCACTTCCCGGCACTGTAGGCTAGCTGCTGGGATCAAGACAAGAGAAGCAAAGCCATTCAAAGCAGCGACTACATTGAAAGGCTTGCTTATCCACGCACGACTGACCTGCAGCGTCTAGGCCTCACGGTCAATGGGGGAATTCTCAAAACGCGTCGGCCGCACGAGAGGGCCGACAGCAAGACGACAGGCTAACTATTTAATTCTCCAGCGAGCCGTACGAGTGGCCGGCCGGATCGATCCGTCGGCGGGCTTCCGTGTCCACCAGCGGCTGGTACTCGGTCATGAACTCACGGCGTACGCGCTCACGGTCCTTGATGTTGGGCGTGCGGCGCGCGATCTCGGCGGCCTTCATGGCATTGCGCGTGATGAGCGGACTGTGCGAGAGCGCCGAGGAAGCCATGTCCAGCGACGTGCGGATGGGCGTCATGGACTCCTCGATCGGCTCCAGATACGCGAAACCCGGCAGCTTGATCGTGCCGTTGTAGATCGCGGTGCCGACCAGAAGCGTGAGCATACCGGCGAGCTGCAGCCAGCTCCAGATCGTCCACGTCTCGCCAAACTGGCCGTGCGTAAACGTGTAGAACAGGAGTAGGTCCGTACCCCAGACCGTGATGGGACGGAAGTTGTCCAGGATGGCGTGCCAGATCGAGTTGAGCAGGTACGTGACCGAGACGGCGAACACGTTGTAGCCGAGGATCACGAGCACGTAGATGCAGGCCACGATCTGCGCCAGCTGCGAGTTCACCAACATCTCGTACGCGTCGTCAAAGCGCTCGTGCGAGCCGAGATCCGAGCCCGGTAGCAGATACGCGATCGGGTAGACCACGAGCGAGGTCAGGATCAGGCCCCAGAGACCCTCCATGCCAACCACGATGAGCGGCGGCGCGCTGTCACCGTCGTCCATGAGCTTCTCCTCGAACACGTATTGCACGGCCTGCACGGCGCAGCTGAGCACGATCATGAGGATGCCAAAGCCGGCCGCGTGAGCTGGGGGAGCGCTGGCTTCCGCAGAGCCGCTGCTGGCCTCGTCGTCGTCCGAGCCAGCCAGACTCGTGGCGCCGACCATGAGCGCCGCCACCATGTTAAGCCCGATGCCGATCCACATGTAGCCGCGCAGACGGTCCTTGAGCACGAAGACCTTGAGCAGAGCCACGAACACGATGACCGTGCACTTCATGAGCTGGAAAACGCTGACCGTAACGTACAGCAGGCCGATATTGGCCAGGAAGGTCGCGAGCAGATCGAACGCGGCCGGCAGCGCCAGCACGAAGAACATCTTGCGCGGCAGACGGAAATGGTACTTGGCTGTTGGCAACAAGCGCATGATTAGATCCAAGCCTCCCTAATGCAATGAGCGCGCCAACGTACGACCAGTGCGCGTCTTGTGCCACTTGCGCTCGACGTGCCAGTGGTAGAGCCAGTGGATCGGCAGCGCAAAGATCATGGCGAAGAACATGAGCCACGTCTGGAAGATCGGCTTCTCGAACTTCTTCACCTCGCCGTCTAGACCCACCGAGTCGATGCCGTACATGACCTTGCCCGTGCTGCGCGCGCATTGAACAAGTCAAGTTGGTGAGAAGAGCAAGGCGCAAGGCAAGACGCAGGCGCGTGACAACGTACAGCGTGGTGCCCGTGCCCGTGATGAGCCCCATGGTGAAGACCAGCGCCTCCTTCGTGCCGCACGACATGACTCTCGCTCTGCGCTCTTCGCGGCCGGTTGCTCTTTGCTGGCCAACGGAACCGAGATCCAGAACTGTGGGCCTTCGATATTCCCGCAATCTTTGTTTTCTTGCCGTTGTCTCAATAGACAGACGAGGAGTTTTTACCAGCGAGCGCGTAATTACGCTTTTACGGCACATAAACACCGCGATCAGTGCGCAAAAGAGCCAAATGCCGGTCACGCACGACGCGCTAGAGATTGGCCACCGTGTTCAGCAAGCTTGGGGCGGCCCATAGTCACTTTTCAATGGGTGGAAAGCTCCCTCGTGCAGGGTCTGGCTATGACCAGAGACAGTCAGACCAGTCTCAGATTTTTCAAAAGCTACATAATACATCTGGGGCGACCCAGATGTGACTATTGCTGTGAAGTTGTATATGAAAACGTTCAAGGATACTTATTGAGTGGACGGCGGTGGAGAGGATACGGACGGTGGAGGAGGCGAGTTGGGAAGCTTGTCAGTCCTGCTAGCGCTTGGTGGAGGTGAGGACGCTGTCAGCTCGGAGCTGGAGGCGAAGGTCTTGCGCACTGCACGCAGCTCCTTGGTCAGCACGAGCGTAGCCAAGGCCGAGAACTCCTTGCGCACGGGGTCAATCACCAGTTTCTACATTACAAAAATGGAGCGGTTACGACTTCCGAAATGACAAGCATGGCATGCATCCAAAAGCGCACTTTGATCCGTTCGTCGAAGCGCAGGATGGCCTGGAAGAGGTAGATGTTCTCCGAGCTGCTGTTATCCTCCACGAGCTTGCTGTACACGATGGCCAGAATATCGCAGAGCGAGAGCATGACCTCTCGATAGTCCAGAGCAAATGGCTACATTGGCCACAAGTGAGCAAAATAAGCAAGTCGTCCATCGGTCGAATTTGCTGGTTGGTACTTACGACGGCAGGAGTCTGCAGACGTCGGAACACGGGCTTCTGGTTCCACTTGTACAACGTTGGGCGGAACGGTTCGCTTAGAGAATAGCGAAGGTTCCCTTGTGTGTCACTCACAGGTTCATGCAGCGTGCTAGACGTCGCCACCATCATTTTCTGCAGAAACAACCATCAGCAAAGCACACCAGCAGCCATGAAGAGAGCTGAGCCAACTTACCATGCTCTGGACGGTCGAAGACGAAAAGTAAAACTCGAGCTCTTCCAGAAGCTGGCATCCCTCTGTAGCCAGCAACTCCGGGTGTGTGGACTCGCCAATGAGCTTACCAAGGCCGAGACCCAGGTAGAAGAACTGCTGGCTGCGGCGAAGCGTCTGTTTTTCGCCCAAATGCGCCAGCAGTTGCTGCTCGCCCATGAGCGCGATGTTCAGCCAGTAGTTGGTGCCTTCGTGCATGGCCTTGATGTAGCTCCAGTCAAAGCGACGCGCTTGCACGAGCGCCTCCAGGATCTGCATGCGCTGCTGAGCTGAGATCTGCCGTAGCTCGGCTGCAGCGGCCTCAGCGGCTTGTGTAGCCTCCATCGCCTCCATTTCCTCTGGTGTGGGGATGGAATGAATGGTGGACGCAGTCGTAGAGGCCAGTGATGGAGCCGAAGAGGACGACGAGCTCGGGAACAACAGCGACGTAAACGCAGACGACGTGCCATTCGCCAGCGCGGTGAGTCCTGGGGGCACAATGCTGGGGCCGCCATCAGAAATGGAGGTAGGGGGCGGCGGTGGAACTTCCATTGATGCCGATCGAGTGGCTTTGCTGCCACTTGAGCCCAGTGGCGACAGCATGCGGCGTCCGCTCTTGGCGATCTTGGATTTGGCAGCAGAGGCCAGCGACAGCGCTTTACTCTTGGCAGAGGAGGACGGTACCGCCCTGGGCGAAGCCGCGTCGGATATAGCGAGGTTATCTAGCATGAAGTCGTCGTCAGCCAACACCACGGCTTCGCTCGCGACAGTCGGCGGCGGCTCATTCCCGTCGGTCTCCTCCATCTTCGCGATCTTGCTGGGGAGAATGGTGCGCCCCTCGCTCGAGTGACAGCCAAAACATGCAGGACTGAGTAAAATGCCTATTATATTTCCGTTATTTACTGTCTTACAGTAACGCTATAAAATACGCAGACGACCGTGAAAATAAGATGTTCCACAGAACGACTACGACCAGCATCGGACGTGGTCGTTCAGTGGTCGGGTACCTACAGTAGTTGGCTGGCCGCGCGGTTGGTCGGTTGGTTGGATGATGCGTTCAGAGAAAGAAACGACCACGGGCGCCTGACTGGGCCGCCATGTCTTTGCTCAAATTCCCCCGACCATCTCCTCAATCCAAGGTCAGGGTTTTCTAAAGCACAGCGGTTGCTCCTCGTCAGACTGATTCGCGCTGCGATCTAGTAGGCTCCGCCACAAAACCATGCAAAAAAGGGCAATCGAAGGATGTGTCCAGGTCGGGTCCCCCCACTTAAAAAATGGCTCATCATCAGAAAATTCTGCGAAGGGCGCCATTTGATACCTCGACCATTCATGGAATCTGTGGTTCTGCAAATGTGGGGTATACTGTAGTGAAGTCATTTCGAATCGTTAGTTGCACAACCTCAGTCTTCAAGCAATCCGATTGGTCGGATTGAGATAACTCTTATGCCTTTTGGCGATCTGTTCGTGAGATAACTCGGTATTTTCATGGATACAATAAGCGCGACAATGTGGCTCCACCGTTACAAGATATGTTTTTTTTTGGAATCCCTACGGTACATTTTAAAATCATCTCCACGCTCGCAATCGTTCCATGCAAAAGATCGCATCTCGTTCCTTCCATCAAGTTCGACGAGGTTTTAAAGCACCTCAAGTGGTCGTTTGAATTCAGTCAATCGCTGGGCTCAGAGGATCACTCCACAATTTGCGTCGATCCGCCTCGACCTGTTCTCCTACCCGACCGCCATGACCTATGCCATGACCAGACCTGCACAAGGCGGGTGCGCTGATGCAAGGCGGGCGGGTCCAATCATCAGGTCCCGTTCGTTATCTCCGACCCGGTCAGCGTCGGCTGCATGCCAACAGCACGTCGGCCTCCAATGTCCCAGGAGTAATGCCCAACCTTCAGACACATACGAGTCGATCCCAAGCCATGGGAACGTCATGCGCTCTCGCTCTCTCAACACCTCCGAGCTGGAAGTTGAAAAGCGCCGACACCGCGTGCGCTTGCAATACCACGACGAAGGCCTGCGCGCTCGATTCTGCGAGAACGCGCGCGCTATGATCGATATGGCTCAGCACGAGACGAAAGGATCGCCCACGAGTATTTTTATGGCCAAGAAGGCGCTCCGCTACCGAGGCGTCTTGAATCGAATGGAGCAAGTGGACCCGCAGGATCCGTGCTTTGACGTCTCGCAATTCTTGGGCGTCGAGTGGTGCAAAACGCTCGAAGAGCCCGTGGGCTCGGATGCGGGTGATGATAGCAGTCGTTTGGTGGCTTAGAACAATGTTAGAATGCGCTTTGTGTGTACAATATCTGGAGCAAACTACAATGGATTACATTGCTTTATCCGTGATGTCCGTTATGGGTAAGATCCATCAAAATATTTAACATCGCATTACCACATGCAAACAAGCACAGTGAATCCCACATTTGTAGTGTGTAGATCAGTGAGGGGGCGTAACGATTGCGGAACACCGTCGTGCGTACGAAGCCAAGTTCCGGACATGGAGGCCCAAAATAGATGCAAGCGTGGGATGTCGAGCCAACACCACCCGCTTGTTTCCTTTATACACGGCAAGCAGGAAGTTGTGCTAAAAACAGATTGAAAACTGAGTCGTTTCGTCAATTTTATCCAAGGAAACCCAACAACGATGAAGAAGTCCATTTTGTCAAAGGAACACCATGCGGAAGGTTAATTATTTCGCACATTTATACAACTGTTGGAATCAAGATGATCCATGTGCTGTACCAGATCAATCATCTTGCCGCATGATGTACGAACAGAAGCCACGTAAAACAGTCGTTGATAATCTGTCATTAAAGCAAATACCTTGCGCGACATGGATCGCAATGCTTGACGAACTTGCAGCAACTATCCCGCTAACAACCACCGTGCTCTTTCAAAATGGAGGTTACCCTTTGGTCAGCAAAAGTGTAAACGACCAGTCACTGATTGGTAAGAGATCGTAACCTCTTGACCGTTCACAAGAACAAGCAATTGTTTCTATCAATAGTTAGCATGATCCTCAGCGAATTCGGCGACTTCTTGCTTTGTACAGCCAACTGGCGAGCGCAAAAACACGCGCACCCCAGAAAGGAAGTTACTGACGAATAGTCTTGAAGCCAATCAAGGTTAAAAGGATATGGTCAAGAGCTCAAGCACCTCTTACCTTCAGCTCAATTGAATCACCTGTCAACTGTGCGCTGGTTTCTGTGCTTTGCGTCTTTCTTTCATGATGAGCCTGTCTTATGTGTTGACCTATGGCTTGCAGATAAATAAGTAAGTGAGCAAAGCTGTTCCCCTCACTTCAAGCACACCAGGCGTCGGTTGGCTACCGGGGATGGGGGTTTCATTGCGACCGCACACGTTGAAGTGAGCCTGTGCGTTGTGCCGGCCAGCTGAGCTCAGTGGCTTCCCACAACCCTTTCTCGGGATCTTCTGCAGACGCAAGCAAAGAAAGGCGGCCAAACGAACCTCGATCAGGCAGAATATAACATATTTTGGGAAGCCGACCAATACCAGCTAGGGGGGAAGCGGAGGGACCCGACCATGTATCCAAATCCCCTGTATCCAATTGGGTCTCGATGCATGTATGCGCAAGGTCCAACTCCGTGATCCACGATTCAATTGACTGCGCGAAGATCCACAGGAACAATAGCAGCTCATAGGTCCACAGGAACAATAGCAAAGGGAACACGTTAAAAATACACATATGTGTGCCTTATTACATGTCCCTCAAAGAGTCCGGCCGTACCCTTTCATTGTATCCAGTTGAACCCGCTGGCGTTAGTTTTTCATCTTTTTTAGGGTCCCTTTTGAATGAATAAAGCATCAGATTTGAGAACGTGGCGTTTTATTCGCATCGCGCATGGCAGGCGCCAGCGACTGACCGGTCAGTACGAGAACTCATTCTTCAAGTAACAACCACCGACACGCGTGGGCCCAATGGTGCCACCGTCGCTGTCGCCGTCGTCCTCCTCATCAGGCCAGCGCAGGCGGTCTCTATCGCCCGTACGAGTTTCACCTCGAATCCAGCATGTCAATGGACGCGTCGTAGACAATCGTACGCCAACGCATACAGCCATCTTCTTGGACAACAACAATGTGGATATTGCGCTGGAGCTGGTTGCGGGCGACAGCGACAGCGACAGCGACAGTGACAAGGAAGGAGGCGGCGACCAGCCAGCGTTAGTCGATGCCACCAAGGTCTTGCGATGCAGCTCGCTTGATGTCGAGGCGAGCACATCCAAGAGGCCGCGTGTGCGGCTCGTGTACCAGGACGACGGCCTGCGGTCAAGGTTCTGTCAGAATGCACTAGCGCTTATCGATCTCGTCCATCAGGACGCGAACACTGTCCAGGGTAATGATTCTGCCGGAGATGGAGCGACGACCCCAACGACCACAAGCGCTCTCATGGCGCGCAAAGCGCTTCGCTACCGCCACATGCTCACACGACTCGAGACCATCGACCCCCGAGACCCATGCTTTGACGTCTCGCAGTTCTTTGGTGTCGAGTGGTGCAAGTCGGGTAGCGGCTAGTCGTAAACGGGTCGTGTCTCTATCTACATCCATGCGTTCGCCCCCCTCCCAGTATAATCAAAAAGCACAAAGGCCGATGGAAGCCTCGTGCACATCTTGCATTTCGTATACCGCTTTCTATGGATTCTCTCCTCTGCATTTAAAGTTTCAACCGATATAAGTTGCAAGCGGACTGGCCGCCGACCGACCACTTATAAATGAGCACAGAATTCAGTTCGGACCGCCCGCCGATCATGCATAACCATAGCACTCGCTGTATATGTGCACGCTTCTGTACTGTATTATTGTGTTTATTTTTTATAATGTGGCTCGAGCAACGACGCATAGATTTCGCCGGTCGAGTCATAAGCCAATCGCTTGTATAGAGCTTCCATGGCTGCTTGCGAACATAGAGCGGATTCCTCCAATGGTGGTGACGCTTCCTTGCTGGCGATGACTGTTATTCCATTTGATGCGGAGACTGATAGAGCCGACGGCCCCACGTACGACTTTCGTTCAGACTGGTATTTGAGCTGGGCGATGGCTGCAGTCTGAGGTGAGACATGGCAGCAAGCATACATGGCTTCACTCAGTAATCTAATACGCTCGGTTGCCGCATGAACAGGCTGTTTTGCTTGGTGCAACGGTCTTGGCATTGATGTAGATGGTTTGGTCGGCTCTGAATTGCTGGTATTTGACGGTGCTGAGGCTGGAATCTGCTGGGTACTCCATTTGCTGTCGGTCTTGGCGGAAACTTTGGACCAGTCGATCTTACGGAAGATCACTTTGTACGGTTTACGCTTGAGAAATGCTCTTGCTGGTCCTGTAGTTGTCGGAGCTGGATCAGGTACTTGTTCTTCATGGTCCAATGTGTTTTCATTGAGCTTCTGTGATGAACACGAGAGAACAGACGACCGCCTTCGGCCGGAATCTCGGTGTGGCGATCGTATTGGTGATGGAGATCCAGATGAGACCGACGAAGGCGACGATGGTGGAGACAGCGCTTCAGCTCTAGGGCGAGGTTTCGACATACGTTGCTCCTGTCTCTGCGTGATGTTTGCAGGTGATGGCGTTGCTTTCTTTGGATTTACACTGAGGTCGGATGATCGACGGCGTTGTAATCCAGTCGGTCGGACCGATGCAGAACGCTTCATCCTCATAGTCGTCCTTGGTGCTGTATTGCCATTCTCCAACGAAGGCTTGGCTTCAAACTTGGGTTTGTACGGTATCATGATCTCAGTCTGATCTTCTAACGCCCGCATGAGATAGCGAACTCGAAGCCGGATTTCTCCGCGCGTGATTTCTCCTGGAGCCGACTTCTCCAGAGGAAACCATCGGCAGAGCTCGTAGCTCATCGAGAGAGGCGATTCCAATAATGACAGCGGAACTATAATCCGACCAAGTGGCTTCGCGTTCATCAATCCGTCTTCTTGGTAATGCGCTTGGAGCTGCAAATGAATAGTCCAGTCTTCGATGACCGACTCCGGCTTGGTTTGCACAACGACTGAGAGCGTTTCATTCTCCCAGTGGATTATTTCACTCATCATGGGCACGAAGACCACTCGTTTCGGCCAAGTGGACATCTCTTCGTTGCTCTGCGTCAGCACACGGATGTCCGCCTCAAAGGACGCTGCAGCTGTCGCCGGCAGAGCCCTGAAGATGTCGCGACCTGATAGAAGCTCGACTACCAGCTCGTACGATGGTAGCTGTCGCATTGCATAGTCTTGGCTTGGAGCTGACGGTGCAACTTTAGTTACCAGTTTTGGAGACTGCTGCATGTTCAGGATCTTCGCGGCACCAATAGGCCCAGCGCTCAAGACCTCCACCGCAGGTGAATCTAAAGGCACAGCGATCGACACAGACTGCAATTCAATCTCTCCCGAAAGCATTGACGGAGCGATCTGGCTGCGCGTACAGCGCTGTTGCCTGTGTCTAACAGCTCGAGTTTTCATTCGGAGCGCGTAAATCTTGATCCGGGCCAGAAGCACGAGCGTCCAGTGGATGGAGCTCGAGTAGAGTCGCCTCTTAGCAGCAGCATACGCTCGATAGTGTCGCTGGATGCAGCGAGCCAGAGCATGGCGTCGCTCCTTCGTCTTCTCTCTGTCCACAGCTTGCTGTCTGTACTTTTGTAACAGCGGCGCTGATGCAGCATCGGGATCGGACTCTGAGCTTGGCCAATGCTGATGGTTTCTCTGCATCTGCTGGTCAGAGAGAAGCCGGAATCGAGTCATTCGAAGGCGAAGATCCCGCTGCTCAGACTCGATTGATAATGGATGGCCATTGCGTGCGTCCAGCTGTGCCAGGAACTGCTGCGTAACCTGCGTATAGCTCTCGCGCTTGCGGCTCATGCATCTCCAGCTCGGCGTTTCGAACCGTCGGATCAGATCCAGAAGGAACGAACCTAACAGCATGTTACATACCGGTTATGAATCCATTTGTTGTCAAACCAACGGCAGCATGGCAGAGCAGCAGCGATGGCGCGTGGCCGGAGGAGCGAAGCCGAATGGCGGCGGCGGCAGTGCGATGTTCAGCGGCGCTGATGCGGAGGACTACTACGACTACGCCCCGAGCGACGACGAGGAGGACGATCTCGCTGCGAGTGGAGGCGCAGTGGCCAGTGCAGAGGAAGCCAAGACGCTGATACCACTTATCACCGAGGAGCTCAAGAGCTGCTCACTGCTCGGACCAAAGCCGACTGGTACCAGTAGCATTACGCGAGAGAATGCAGACGACAAGGTCTCGTCCGAGAGCATGCAGCAGTATGCAGCGCGACGGTCTCAATTGGAGAGCGCGCTTGACGCGGCATCCAACGCTGCTGCTTCCGCGGTCGATGTACTGATGAGTGGCGATGCGCCATTTCGATTCCAGTCTCAGTTTCAGGCCGATGTCAGCATGTCTCCTGCACCATTTACAGCTAAAGGTGCGTCCAGTGTACTGTACCAAATGGCTGGTGGTGCATACTTACGACTCTGTTTGTGAGTATGATAGTAGAAGGTCATGCGCCTGAGAAGAAACGAGGAATGCAGGACCAGAATGATGAGGCTGCCGAGTCAGATCCGCTGTACGATGACGCCATGGACGACGCCGACGAGAAGTGGGTGCAGAGTCACATTCGTACGTCCTCGTTTGAGTATATATATATAGTCTTTAGTTGAAGGCTGAATAACCCTTGCTTGATGATGCTCAGGAGGCACAGGGTCCAAGGGGACTGACGCCAGTCTCTGCTGTCCATGCTGCTTTGTCACAGTTTGTATGGACTGCCAAAGGTATATAAAAGCGTTCATACCTTTTGTATTTTGGTGAGATTATTTTGTCACGGTCTGACTCATGTGCTTTGGCTCGTCTTGCTCTGACACAGACACATGAAGTTCCAAACTCAATATCGTGCGTTGACAGCACTGAACTGCCGTATCAAGCAAGAGGAGATTCTTCGATACACGGACGTATCGTCCATGACGGTCGATAATGGCGGCCAATTGCCATTTGAGAAGCGACTCAATACGGTCGCGCCGCAAGTCGCAGCAAGTCGCGGCCAAACGTTGGCATCTCGGTTGCACAAGGATGAGTTTTACCCCGTGGTTTGCTCCGATTGCAGTACAATGGTCGGCGTGTACGATCGGGACCAGAACTATTACTTCTTCAACGTCCTGCCGAGTAATTGCTGATATTTCACGTAAACTTGGTTGTTGAAGCCGAGTAATATAATCGCATCGATATCAATGTCTTTGTAGTTTTTGTGAACGCCTGATTATCACCAAACTTGGTGATTTGTTCCTCGGTTTTGTAGAGATCAACTGGCTTGCGTCGTGAACTCGTTCGTTTCGTTTTCGAAAATTATTTCCATGCCGCGCATTTCACACTTGAATCTGTGGGCTAGATTTTCGCTTGTCTCTTCGTTTTGAATGCTTGAATACAGCTTCCAACTTCAGCTTTTTCCGTTTTTGTTTTTGTTTTTGCTGACTATAACACACCTAATATGTAAATACCCAATCGACTCACTTATGCAATGATGAGAAAGACGCAACCTCACGCTAAGGCGAGGCCAACATTCTGCACTTTGTCATGAAGATCCATGATAAGTGCTTCCAAGTGTTTCGTCGCTTGAGATCGGCCACCCAATTGTCGGATAGTCATCGCGATTTTCTACGAAGTATTGATTATAAGATAAATAAAACAATCGTGTTTTCAGCTGCAACGAAGTCAAATAGAGCTTACCGTTTGTAATTCACGCAGCTCATCCAATGCAGCACACGCTGAGACAACTTTTGACGACGATATCAAAGAGCTAATCTGGTCAGATACCTCTTCAATTGTTGGCCTACATCACGAGAAATTCGTAAGGGATTTTGCGAGCATAATAAACACTTAAAAGCGAGTTGATTTGCTCACCGTTCAGCTGGATCAGTCGCTGTCATACTTAGTACAAGAGCCATCTCAGCGGGATACTCTCGGAGTGCACGTTGAGGAATAACACCATGGCGCACAGCAGTCAAGACTTGCGATCTTTCCATCATTGTTCCAAACGGGCAACACATCTCCATCAAAATCACACCAAGCGCAAATATATCCGACTTGATCGAATATTTGGCGCTTCGCACATGAGTAGCAGACTTGATACTCTCCACACTATTTCCAAGTTGCTCGGGTGAAGCGTAAGTGAACGTTCCGAGAGCTGTCGTATGGTCATCACATTTTAGGTTGCCGCGAACCGAAGAATTACGTCTGGCGTGTGGAGAAACCATGGAGTCATAAACAGACTTCGAAAGTCCGAAGTCACCGATTTTCGCCACATTTCCGTCCAGCAAAATGTTATCAGGTTTTAAATCGCGATGAATCACGCCGCATGAGTGCATATGTTGCACACCTTGGACAACTCCGAAAAACAATTCAAGGCCTTCTTGATGTTTTGAAGTTGATGTAGACCACGCCGATCGCTCCTCGACCGAAGATCGAAGCCAGCTTGCAAAGTTTGGGTGAGTTACTTGCTTGGACGACGACTTTCCATCGCAGATTCGCGTAGGGTCTTGTGAACTCAATCGATCAAAGAAACGCCCAAACGGCTCTTCTTGTTCAGCAGGTTGACTCACCACCGGCGTGCTGCACAGCTCCATTTGAATGTATACAGTAAGGGAAGTTACGGGTTCGGTTGAACTTGTCTGCGATTTCACTGAGCCAGCATGTTTGGAGACTTCACAAGAAGCACTGCTCTTTTCGGTTGAAACGCTGGATTCAGCGAAATCAAAACCAGCGGTTTTGGACTGACCGAAGCTCATAAAATCTGAGGACGCTCCCAAAGAAAAAGAATCACCCGACTCACTCAAACAGTCCTCGACTTCTGAATCTGGTTTGGTCTCCTTGATCGCTGTCTTGACTACGGGGGTCGTCACTTCAATCGTAGCAGGAGCCGCACTTTCTTCAATCCATGCAGTATGATAGCGAACAATGTTTGGATGCGGGGGCATGGAAGACATTGACGTCACTTCACGCAGCGCTTGCGCAAAAGCAACGGAGTCTCTTCCAACACCAGCAGGCAATTTGACTTGCTTGACAGCGTATTCACATCCATCTATTTTACTGCGTACTTTGTAGACAGCACCCTGGCCACCTTTGCCAAGAGACGTGATCACTTCAAAATCTTGTTCGAACCGCGACGGCGTTGTAGTCACTGGGATAGCGTTCGACTCTTGGCTGCAAGCTACTTTCAGGGATTCGTTCGATTCTTCCGAATCTGTCGTCTCCTCCTGAATTTGCGTTGCCCCAGCAAAACCGCGCATACGATCAAAAGGCGATCGTTTTTCATCATATGAAGCCTTAGCCTTGTCCTCAAGCTTCCTGCCACCATCAATTGTCTTGAGCCATGACGGGTTATGCTTGTCGAACTTGGCCAAGGAATCGCTCGCACCGACTCCCATCCAGTTGGCGATGGACACTTGCTGTGGAAAAAGCATCGATGAATAGTATGATTTCCGGGCTTCATGGCGTCCTTGATTGCCAGCAGTTGCAGCAATAGCAGCCAGATTCACCACAGATGCCGATCGTTTTGGGGTTTCCGGAGACTGGGCCACGCTCATCTGGAAATACCCAATGAACGGATTGGTTTTGTCCACGGCATCTCCACGCTTGAACACATGGGCGTCATTTACTTCCATTGAGACTCGCTGGTTCTTGGCACCGAGCAGCGTTCCCGCTCGGATCGCCGCAGGAGTAGCTGAGCCTGTAATAGTCGGCATGTTGGACTCGGACGACCGCGAGAGCGCCATCGGCGCATAGGCATACGACGACCCGCCCAGGACAGCGCCTTCCTGGATGCTGGCCCCAGCGTTCGACGTGAAATCGGCGCCGCTCCCGCCCATGACTGCCGCTTCATTCTCCACGGGACTCGCACTGCTGGTGTTGCTTTGGAGTCGACCACCCATCTGGTACGCGCGACGCGCGCCAGGCCGGCCATTGGCGAGCCCAAGCGCGAGCGCGCCCTGCATGGTGAGCCACAGTCACAGACAGCGGAGAGAAGGCCCAGCGGATGGGGAGGAAGGAAGAGAGCCCTGATTACCACGCACGTCGCCGCGTCGTGCCCGATTCGAGACTCTGACTGCGTGCGTCGTATTTTCCGGAGTGTTGGCCGAAGTTTTCGACACGCCCATCACTCCTGCGCTTTCCATGACGCAGTCGGGGCAAAACCCTGTTGAATCGGTTGATCGCATGTGAAGGGGCTTTCCGTTTGCATACAAACACCAAGTCAATGTTAAAAACGGAATGCGCGCACTCCGTGGGTGTTGTGTTACCAGCTTGAATAGAAGACCCCCCAGCACCTCTTCCTTCCGAGAATGAAATGCACAAACATTCGAGAAACAACGTTCCTCCAATCAAAGACACAGATCTGCATGGGACACCGAAAGCACGAGCGTGTGACTATAAGGCTGGGTGATGCGGGGGACCTGGCGCAGGGGATTGGCGCGCTCATGCTGGATGGTAAATTACAAAGGGCTGGGCTGCTTGAAGGAGAAAACGATGCGCACTTGCCTTTGACAGTCTTTGTCGCATGGATATGCTGGGTGGGGGTGACTGTACGGCGCGTGGCAGTTGCATGCAGCACAGCTCCGGATCGCAAGGGTCGGAGTTCAACATGGGTAACGCCCAATGCGACGATGGGGTTTCGTCCAATAGTGTGGTGGACACTATTCAATCTATCAAACTGAAACGTATAGTGTGGTATACGTTATACATTGGAACCACCCTTGTCTTGTGTTCCATTGCGGGACACCACATTATATTGGGACTCCTCGTAATCTTGAAGATGGCGCGGCGAGGTGTGCGCCTGGAGGAGTATGCGGCCTCTGGCTTCATGGACGAACCAGTGCCAGTCAGAGCGCGGAATGCGCCAGCCAAGTCAGGGCACACTAGCGCTAGCCAGCCGAAGGGCGTGGTTACGCATGCAGCCAGCCAGGCGCATCGCGAGAATGACAAGTACATGGAAGAATTTGATGCTGCGTACGAAGAGCTTGCAGCTGCGAACGGCCAGTCGATCCGCCCACCCTCATCAGCACATTCTGCATCTGCACGCGGAGGAGGCTCAACTAGAGGACTTCCATCCAAGTCGCTGGAGGAACACCATGCCCAATATGCAAGCACTGTGGGCGATCTCGACGGCGCATGGCTGCAAGGACCAAGCGATCCCGAGGGTGTGCTCTACTCGGTGTCCGCCCAGCCGCTCATGTGCATGAGTATGCGGCCGGACCAGAAGGAAATCGTCGTGGGAAGCAGCGACCATGCTCTGTACGTGCTGCCTGTCGGCGCATCATCCGCTGGGCGTGGGAGCATGAGATCGCTTGCCAAGCCTCGAGCGCTCTACACCAAGAAGTTCGGCCATACCGAGTGGGTCACGTGCGTGACGTATCTACACGACAACCGCATCGTATCCGGCGGTATGGACAGCAAGCTCTGTCTCTGGGATGCCACGGGCGTGAAGTGCGAGGACCTCATGGGCCACAGCGGCTCGCTATCGGCTGTGCAGTGCTTGGACAAGGACACCGT
This sequence comes from Elongisporangium undulatum, assembly GCA_023334555.1. Lineage (NCBI taxonomy): Eukaryota > Oomycota > Peronosporomycetes > Pythiales > Pythiaceae > Elongisporangium > Elongisporangium undulatum. Next base: position 35,310 of record JAADVF010000229.1, read on the forward strand.
GATCAGTGCTGGCTACGACAAGACCGTTCGCGTATGGAACGTGCATCGGCAGACATCCAGTCGACAGCGTGAGCAGAGCTGTATCAAGGCTGGCTCTGCGCCGATCCTGGATATGTCCATCCTGGCTGACGGCAGCTCGATCGTCGTTGGAGATCGCGATGGCAGTGTGCATCTGCTGGACGCAGCCGAAGGCAAAGTGGTTCGCAAGCTGCCGAGCGCGCACCGAGGCCATACAACCGTAGTGCTGGGCAGCAAGGATGCATCTGCAGTCGACGGTGGCCACTGCTTCTTCTCTGGCGGCCAGGATGGCCTTGTTAAAGTGTGGGACACTCGCCAGAAAAGCGCGCAGGCGTCGCTGGAGCTCCACGTGGACCCAAAGACGGGTAAGTGCGGCGCCGTGGGCTTTCTGTGTGAATCCAGCGAAGACGGCAATATCCTGGTCACGGGCGGGGCCGACGGCACGGTCAAAGTGCTGGACAAGCGCAATATGTACGCGGCAGTGCACAATTTCACTGAGCACATGGACTTTATCTACTCGCTTCAGCTGCATGGCCAGCTCTGCTTGAGTGGTGCAGGCAATGGCATGCTGCACGTGCACGACTGGAAACAGGGCAAGCTGCTGTACGGCCTTGGAGCGAACCAGGCTGCCGTGCGCGCCATCGAGACCACGCCGACCCACTTGATCGCTGCTGGAGACGACGGCGGAGTCGTCATGTATGACATGCACTGAATGAATGAGACAGCTCTACCACTTGGAACTACGTAACTGAATCGAACTCTGTGTTGAGCTAATTACTCTTGGCTAGTCGCTACCTGCTCCTGCTCGACGGTCTCCGTCGTAGTGGACTCTGAGGCAGGGACCACTGGGGCAGCAGCGGCAGCCGAGGTGTCTGGCATCACGAGGCCCGTGACGATGTGCACACTGGTGGCTGCTAGCACAGGATCTACGCGGCTCTTGGTGAGCTTAATGGACGGCGTGACCCACGTGCCGCAGGAGCATTGCGAGCCGGACCACTGGAACGAGCCCAGCCGCGACTGGCACTTGGCGTTCGGGCAGTGGATCTTGCCCTCTTCCAGGAACGCGTCGTCCATCCAGGGCAGCGTCTCGCTCAGGAAGTAGGAAGAGCAGTTGTCCACCTGCGGACCCATGTTGAGCGCGCCGTTGTGTTTGCTGTCCTTAATTTTCTGTCAACCCATCGCCACTCAAAAGCGTCAGTTCCCATGTAAAGAGCTCGCGCGTACTACTCAGGTAGTAGGCAGAGGCACGTACGCGGCGCATGGCGATCTGGTGGCGCTCCGGCACGTGGTCCATGAGGTCGTCGGCCTCGAACAGCACGCGGCGGCACAGCTTGCACGCATACTTGCTCGCCTGCGGTCGTCCTGGTCGGTCCATCTTGTTTCGATCGGTGCCCAGTCGAATGGGATGGCCCTGTCAAAACGAATACCAGCACCTGGAGCATGGCTATATCCGTAATTTTGGGCGATCTCTGGCTATTCCTGCGGTTGTGCTGTAATTGACGCTGAGAGCTCATGGACCCAGTGCGAGTCAGTCGATCGCACTGGAGAGCTCAATCGGACTTGTTGCAACACGTCGGCTTTCAAGCGAAGCTCATTGGGTCGTAGCATCTGGGGCATAGCTACAGTAGGTTCTCAGATGCAGAGCAAACGCTCTCTATTGACGCGTTTCCCGGCTGCCGGGAGGAGGCGGATGCTGGTCATGAGCGCAGTGGAACGTCCCGTTGCAAGGCAGAAGATCGGAACGTGTGGATACGAATGGATCCTGATCATGACCATGACGGCTATGAGATGGCCTGACGATCCCGAGAGTGGCACTCGCAGTGCACGTCAAAGCACGAAGGCTCCTAAATGAGCGCGTTCTCAGGGATGCGGCTTGCACACCCTCACGAACTCAGTTTGAGAGAACGAACGGAAGTATCGTGGAGGCCTCTCTCTTGGTCGATTTAGAGCCCGTGAGTGAATTGATCGTGATCCTAAATGGCTATCAGAGCAAGGCGGTGGCGCCTTCCGGAAGCTCCAGAGATCTGTCGACAAGATCGCGTTTAGTCCCCAGCGCAAGATCATAGATCCGATCGCCATAGTATGAGATCTGTCACGGCCTGTGTGGCTGGCAGCCGTCAATATGGTGAAAGTCAGACTGATACCACTGTCCGGTGTGGGCTGACTGGCCAATTGAGCCACTCCTGCAGAACAACAGCTGCAGGAATGAGTGGGTTGAACGGCGTCTGCTGATAATATCGATCGAATCAAGAAGCCCACCATGACGGGAAGATTTCCTGCTCCCCAGTCGACCTCTTCTCCTAGATCCGAGCGATGGAGTCCTTTCAGCTCTTTCATTCCTCAATTCACGCTTCAGCGGGCACTCCAAGCTTCTCATCTGCGGCATCAAGAGCATGCAGATCACTCGCGTTATCGCCTACATGGCCATGCTGACCGCGACCGTCGGATCTTCGGTGGTCACTGGCCAGGTGTACTACCAGACCCCGGCCCCGCCGCAACCAGCGCCTACGCAGCCGCCCCCGCCGGTGCCGACCAAGCCGTACGTGCCTCCTCAGCCTCAGCCAGAGCCTACCATGCCCCACTTCGAAGACCAGTACGTTATCTTCAATGGCCCACAACCCGAGCCCACCAAGCCTTACGTGCCAACACAGCCACCGAGACCTCAGCCCACCAAGCCGTTCGTGCCTCCACAACCGGCGCCGACACAACCCCAACCAGTCCCCCACGCCGAGCTACAATACTTTGTGGAGCAGCAAGAGCCGCAACCAGAGCCTACTCAGCCGCACGTACCGACGCAGCCACCGCAGCCGGAGCCCACAAAGCCCCAGCCGGAGCCCACCCAACCTTACGTACTTCCTCAACCTGCTCCGA